>JAVSCE010014588.1:0-100550 GCA_032199065.1 Smutsia gigantea | reverse complement strand
AACCAAGGAAGTGAAAGACCTATACTCTGAAAACTACAAGACACTCATGAGAGAAATTAAAGAAGATACCAATAAATGGAAACACATCCCATGCTCATGGATAGGAAGAATTAATATTGTCAAAATGGCCATCCTGCCTAAAGTAATCTACAAATTCAATGCAATTCTATCAAAATACCAACATCATTCTTCAACAAACTAGAGAAAATTGTTCTAAAATTCATATGGAACCAAAAAAGAACCCGAATAGCCAAAGCAATCCTGAGAAGGAAGAATAAAGCTGGGGGGATTATGCTCCCCAACTTCAGGCTCTACTACAAAGCCACAGTACTCAAGACAATTTGGTACTGGCACAAGAACAGACCCATAGACAAATGGAACAGACTAGAGAGCCCAGATATAAACCCAACCATATTATGGTCAATTAATATATGATAAAGGAGCCATGGACATACAATGGGGAAATGACAGCCTCTTCAACAGCTGGTGTTGGCAAAACTGGACAGCTACATGCAAGAGAATGAAACTAGATTATTGTTTAACCCCATACACAAAAGTAAACTGAAAATGGATCAAGGACCAGAATGTAAGTCATGAAACGATAAAACTCTTAGAAGACAACATAGGAAAAAATCTCCTGAATATAAGCATGAGCAAATTCTTCCTGAACGCATCTCCTTGAGCAAGGGAAAGAAAAGCAAAAATGAACTCACGGGACTACATCAAACTAAAAAGTATCTGTATGGCAAAGGACACCATCAACAGAACAAAAAGGCATCCTACAGTATGGGAGAATATATTTGTAAATGACATATCCAACAAGGGGTTAACATTCAAAATATATAAAGAACTTACATGCCTCAATACCCAAAAAGCAAATAACCTGATTAAAAAATGGGCAGAGGATATGAAGAGACAGTTCTCCAAAGAAGGAATTCAGATGGCCAACAGATACATCAAAAGATGCTCCACATCACTAATCATCAGGGAAGTTCAAATTAAAACCACAATGAGATATCACCTCATACCAGTAAGGATGGCCAGCATCGAAAAGACTAAGAACAAATGCTGGTGAGGATGCGGAGAAAGGGGTACCCTCCTACACTGCTGGTGGGAATGTAAGCTAGTTCAACCATTGTGGAAAGCAATATAGAGGTTCCTCAAAAAACTAAAAATAGAAATACCATTTGACCCAGGAATCCCACTCCTTGGAATTTACCCAAAGAATACAACTTCTCAGATTCAAAAAGACATATGCACCCCTATGTTTCCTGCAGCACTTTTCACAACAGCCAAGATATGGAAGCAACCTAAGTGTCCATCAGTAGATGAATCGATAAAGAAGAGGTGGTACATATACACAATGGAATACTATTCAGCCATAAGAAGAAACAAATCCTGCCATTTACAACAACATGGATGGAGCTGGAGGATATTATGCTCAGTGAAATAATCCAGGTGGAGAAAGACAAGTGCCAAATGATTTCCCTCATTTGTGGAGTATAACAATGAAGCAAAACTGAAGGAACAAAATAGCAGCAGACTCAGATACTCCAAGAAGGAACTTGTGGTTACCAAAGGGGACGGGTGGGGAGGGAGGGAGAAGGGGATTGAGGGGTATTATGATTAGTACACATGGTGTGGGGGATCACGGGGAAAACAATGTAGCACAGAGAAGGCAAATAGTGAATCTATGGCATCTTACTACACTGATGGACAGTGAGTGCATTGGGGTATGGGTGGGGACTTGATAATATGGATAAATTGTAGTAACCACATTGTTTTTTTCACGTGAAACCTTCATAAGACTGTATATCAATAATACCTTAATAAAAAAAAAAGATATTAGGCATGGGATTCTCTTTTCTTCACATCAGTGGTTACGTGTCATAAATGAACAAAGTTTACATTCATTTCTCTTTTCACCAAAGATATTTTATCATATTTTGGCAGCATATTGTAGAACTTCTGATAAAGGCCTGCTATTTTACAGAATTCAGTAATACAGAAAGAGTGTTGGTTTAAAGTGATAATTGTAATCCTCCTTTTCCGTTTACTTGTCTTCACAATTGCTGTTTAAATATAAGTGAATCATTACAGCAAGGGATAACGATGAGGAAGCCTTATTTAGTAGTCAATTTTGTACAGTAGTTGTAGCACACATTTTTGGCCAAAGAAGGAAGTATGTCATTCACTCATGTTAGTAAGTGTGATATGCCTTGAACTTCTATTTTATTTCTGTTGAGACTTTTCTCATTTTTTTATAACTAAAAGTGATTAATGTGGGATTTTAAAACATGGACTATCATAGGGATAAAATGTTAAATTTGTCAAAAAAACTAAAACAGTGTACTGATGCTATTCTCAGAGATATTTTATTAATTACAGTATGTCATTTTTTCTTCTATTTCTCCTATTAACAATTTCCTTTTTGACTCACAATTTCTTTTGTCTACCTCATGAAATGACCTGATTTTGTAAAAAACTAATCTTGGATTAAAAATATTTATTTTTATAGGGGCATAAAATGTGATGTATAAGGATTTCTCTTTTTTTTTTAGTAACTTTAGCATCTAGGCACAAGCTTGCTAGCTTGTGAAATTTATTCATAGCTTCTTAAATAAAAATCAAAAAATGTGTGCTATTTTTCTGATTTTCAGTTTTCAAAAGAGCAGTCATCTGATTGTACTTAATCATTTTCTGAGTTATGTCTGATTTAAAATTATTTTCTGAAAAAAATTTGCTTTGCTTGCAGGCACCTCTGCTCCATTTCATCAAGTTTTTATTTATATACGGATCCTTAAGATGGTTGCCAATTTTTATAAGTGGGTGTCAGTTTATCCTCTGCTTTATTTATTTTTAACATATGTAGCTTTAAGGTTACCTAGCAATAACTGAACATCAAACTCACTTCAACTCAGTAGTTTCCAACCATAGCTGGAAAAAATAATATTTATGGAGGATTAACATGTTAAAATCTCCTTTTGAATGCAGCTGTATTATTTGAGAGTTTAGTTCCTGGTTCAAGGTTAGTGACCACTCCTATCTCAATAAAATCACTTACATTTTGTTGTGTGTTGATATCATTTATATCTCTACTCTTAGAAGATTGCTGAAGATGTTGGTTACATTTCATAGTCTTCCATGAGGTCCCAGAGGAGAAATTTCTGTCTGTCTCAGTACCAAGCATGACTGTTCATTTCCAGACATACTGGTACAAAGGTGATTTGTTTTTGTTAAATGAAACTTAACCTGATAACTGAATATTTTGTAACCATTTATTCATTCAACAAATATTTACTGAGCACTTAAGTGCTACACACTGTTCTATACTAGGAATACAGCACATCTCTGTCATCAGCCAGCATTCATTCTTGTGAATGTTCACTTGTATTAGGCTTCTCCAGAGAAAGAGTATATAAAGATATATATATACATACATACATATACATATATACACACATACATATACATAATCAGAAATTGGTTTATGTGATAAATAGAGGCTGACAAGTCCCAAGATCTGAAAGGCTAGTTTCTAGTTAGCAGGCTGGAGCCCCAGGACAGCTGAAGGTTTAGTTCTAGTATGAAGGCTAGCAGGCTCAAGATGCAAGAAGAACCTATGTTTCAGTTTATGACTGAAGGTTGGAAAAAGTTGATATCCCAGTTTAAAGATTGTCAGGCAGGAAGGGTTTTCCCTTACTGGGAGGGTTAGCCTTTTTGTTCTATTCAAACCTTTAACCTACTGTCTGAGGCCCACCCACATTATGGAGGGCAATGTGGTTTGTTCAGCCTACTGATCTAGATGTTAATCTCATCCCAAAACACCCTTACAAAAACACCCAGTCTAGTTGACACATAAAATTAATCCTCACAACACTTATGAATTTAATCTATAATTTCTTAGACTTCTCCCTTGAGTTCCAGCTTCATACAACATCTGCCTCCTACACATATCGTCTTACATATTAGTGAATAGGCATCAAAAATATAACAGATTCAAAGAAAGCACCTGACTCCAAACTATTGACCTCTGAAGGAAGGTCTCGCGCCTCTCAGAATTCCCCTTCTCTGTAAATGGCACTATCACTTGCTCAGTAGCTCAGACCAACAACTTTGGAATCATTCCTCATGCATCTCTTTCTCAAAGTCTTATTAAATGTGACTATTATGACCACGGCAATACCCTTCTTTCTCCAGCATTGCTGCCTCCAATGCATTCACTTTTGACAACAGAGAAAACTTATTAAAAGAAGCAAATCTGATAATATTAACTCCACTCCCTCATTAACTAAATATTCTTTAATAGCTCCTTACAACCTACAGAATAACATACATTTTTCTTAGTATAACACAAAGGGCCTTTCATGAAGCCTGTCTCTCCCATCTCTCATCATAATATACTCAATCTATTTGTATCCGCCATCCTTCTAGCCTAGGCTCCTTGTATTTCTCTGAATGGGCCAGGCTTTTTTGCTTCCAGTCCTTTACGTAATGAATTTCTCTCTTCTTAGCTTGCCTTTCCCGAACCTTCTCTACTTCATTCATTTTTGTCTTTCAGAACCCATGCAAATACCACTTCTCTCCAGAATCCTTCCTGGACCTCCTAAATTGAACCAGATGCATACATAGCACTCAGTGGTACCTTCATTCACACTTTTTACATAATGATATCCATCTGTTTACTTGTCCACTTGTACTTTGAAGTGCAAGTTTCTTATAAGTAGAAGCTGTCTATCGGAACTTCACATGTAAATCACCAAGCATAGAAGCTGATACATGTTAGACATTCAGCTATTACAGAAGGAAGAAAGGATGGGAGAAAGGAATAAAGAGGTTGTATAAAGCCCATGAGTTAAGTATCTGGAGTTATAATCCTATATTGCAACTGGAGAAGGTATGATTTCCTAGGGTGTATATCAGAAAGGATCCAAGCAAACGAATCATGATAGAAAGAGGGGAAAAAGTTCTTTTCCTCCAGGCTGTAAGATCCCTGCAAAGAATCACATCAGACCAGCATATGCAATTCTGTTATTCAATAAAAAATATAGTACCATTTCATGAGTTTTTCTATTAATTGCTCTGTTCCAACGGGACAAGACCTAATAGCATGCCAAAATTCCGGGGAGAGGGCACTTAACTGACACAACTCAGGGATAGCCGTGGACTTGCTTTATGCCCTAGCTGTCCCTCTACTAACCATCGGTCTACAGGAGGACACTGTAATACTAGGGAAACAACAGTCAGTATCTCAAAATTTGCCTCATTCCCCATAACAAGGAAATCAATGAAACAATTAATGGAAATTAGTTTCCCAAAGTGATTAAAAATAATTTTCCAGGAAAAAAATCTCCAGCCAATTACAAATGTCCCAATGGTGCCCAGAAGTATTATTTGTATTCTACTTCTTTTATCATTTGATTAAACTTACTCTTTCTTAAGTACAGCCTTGATGATAAAATGTGAAAAAAAAATCATTAAGTCCTTCTGTCATCTACTGCTATAAAAAAAATTATCCCAAACCTGAAGCTCAAAACAACAAACATTTTTATCTCACAGTTTCTGGGTGTTAGTGGCTAAATTGAGTGATTCAGGATCAGCATCTCATGCGGTTGCATGGCAACATGTCAGCTTAGGCTGCAGTTATCTGAAGGTTTGATTAGGGCTGCAAGATCCACTACCACGATGGCTCACCCCCACGAATTTGACAAGAGACTTCCTTTCCTTGTTCTCTGTTTGTGGAGGCCTCATTTCCTTGCCACATGGACCTCTTCACTGGGCTGCTTGTGTGTTCCTATGACACTCTCTGAGAGTGACTGATGCGAGGGAGAGAGGGAGGAGGAAGCACAATGTCTTTTATAACTTATTATAGAAAATGGCACAGTCATTTGAGCTATATTCTACTCATTAGAAGCAAGTCACTAAGTCCTGTCTACGTGCAAGGGATGCTGAATTAAGCTCTGCATTTTGAAAGAAGTATCAAAGAATTTGTAGCCATATTTTAACACCAGCACATATGGATAATATTAAAACAATATTGTTTTTTACTTAACATAAATACACAGCATTTCATCTTTATTAAATCTGCTTTTAGAATGAAACCATCAAATGATAACATGCATTCTAGGGGAACACTTAGACTCCAAAATGACATGTTGGAATAAACTTCTTTATAAGCTTGTATCTGCCTCTATTTGCATTGAGAGGTAAGGAAAAAAGTGCACAGCTGTTTCCTCTCTATCCTGAGGCAAGAAAAAAGAGCATCAGATCCATTGAATCCTCTATGCTCTTCTTACATCCCAGAGCTTAAAATATCTAGATGAAAGACTAATCAATTCTTAGTGAATACACAGCAAATAAAAAGTAACCCAAATGAGCCTTTCCATTGGTATGCCTGGCTGTAAGGAGAAAGAAACACATTTGTGGTGGAGATTTTTACCTATTGTTTCCTCTTTCCTTCTTCTCACTTCTCGGTTTCCCACCCCCTTCCCTTCCTCTTTACCCCTCCCATCCCTTTCATTGGGAACCAAGATTTCAGCTGACACTACCAGCAGAGGGGTAGAAGGCTAGCATTTCTGAGACTGAGCTTTTAGCTGCCCTCAGCCTCCTTAATTTAACTGCTTCATGCCAATTAAGCCCTCTGCCTGTTGACCACCCATTTATCTTGCCCCGGGGACATATTTTCTTTTAACCATTTTGAAGCTCTTTGCTGGTCAGGGTCCTGGTTGAAACTCTGACCTTTGCCAATCATAACAACAATTGCACACATTTCATATTCCACCTGCACTCAACTGTCTCAGGTCCTGACATTCCCAAGAGTATTAAGGAGCTAAATTCGGTAATAGCATCTCCTCCAGACCCCCTGCAGAACATAACTGGCTGGTGGGTCTTCCAGCTTTAGTAGATACCCACTCTAACATGTCAAACTCTCTAAAAGGTTTGATCTCCCTCCTCTACCTGCCACAGAGTTACTGGCTTTTCTGCTTTAGTAAGTATAGGTCTGTCTTGCCAATGGGTTTCAGCCCCGAGCAAGTTCGCTATGGATTCAATGTGACCCAAGAAACTGACAGCAAAACTTTCTTTGGGTGAAAGGGTTTATTATCCAGCTTGTTCTCCCAGCGGCAGGTTGAGCACTAGCGTCTCTACCTCCACCTAGAGCACTGGGCCGAGCTCTCTATATAGCACAATAATAGCTTATTGCCTAAAGGTGTGGAAGCGGTCATCTAGCAACAGGCCAGTTACATCATCAGGTGGTTTAAGTTCAGTGAGGATCCTGGCCATAGGAACCCCAACTTCCCCACAAGGTCTTTACTTGTTTCAAACATATTAGAACTTGGAGTCTTCAAAGTTTATTCTAGTGGCATGTTAGTTTTATCTCCCAGAATCCTCGTCAGGGCATTAAATCTCATTACAATCTCGCTTCCATATTGATACTCTCCCTAATCTAACGTCACATTTTCCTTGATCCAGCCAGCATTCTTAAGGGGCAGATTCATATATATTCTGGTGTCTTCACTGTGTTCTTAGGTCTCCATCTCCTCAGCAGGAGACCCCTTTCCTCCCCTTAGCACACCCATAATGTCCCTGGCCAAGTAATTTTTGTGAGCTTACCTTAGTTGCTGGTCTGGTGGTCATGGTGGAGCGGAGAGCTGATCCCAAGAGGTTAGGTGTCATCTGGCCAAGTGGAGGCCTCTGCATCCTCTCCAGGTGAGGGAGGGGCACTAGCCTTAATTTGGTGAGAATGGGCTACTTCTGCAAGCCCAGAAGGTTCACGGGTATATTTCTACTTCCCTTTTAATTAAGTCTTAGGCCTAATATTCTGCTTTTTCTATCCAAGTTGCAGAAATAAAAGACAATGTCTGTTGCCCAAGAGGTCCTTTGGCTTTCACACTTGGCCTTAACTTGGTAGTGAATCACCCTCAGACATTCACTAATTTTCTCCCATGTCTAACTGCCTTCAGCAATAGCCATCCACCGTCATAGTCCTTATAAATACTACTTATCCCAAACCTCTCAAAAGGAAGATACTTCTCCTGCCACTGCATTTATTTACACTTGTCTCCCTTCACTTTTCAGCACTGACAACTGAGCAATCGCTCTGCTACAGCGCAGGTGATGTGATTCTCACTCTCAGCCAACCAGTGGGCAATGCAGGCGAAGTGTGGTTTTAGAATTTGCTTCCTCAAACAACTTCTGGTGCCAATGGCGTATGCTAAGTTTCTTCAGGAAACCGACTCTCATACAGAGATTTGCATGCATGTTGTTTCTTGGGACTTTGCTCAGGAACACTTTCTGCAAGTGAATGAAGGCAGCAGGGCTGAGTAGAGAGAAAGGTTGAACTGCAATGAGCTTGCAACAGAGACCCATCCTCCCCACAAAAACACTGTCCCTGGAACAGACATTCTAAATTGTTCTAAACTGAGCCAAGGGAGCCCAGTTTGTGCCCCCTTTTAAACCTCATGGTTTACACTGACCTCGCTGTGCAAGGGGCCCAACCTGGGACATGGGTGTCCCTTAAGTAGAGATCTCCTGATGAGAGACTCACCTGTGAGCTGTCTTTAGCCAACACATTCAGCAGCTGAGCAAACGAGGGCTCCCTGGAAGGAGGGGGAGGAGACAGATCTGGGTAGTGAATCCCTTCATCCACCACACTGTAGTAGACACAATTCAAGTACCACAGAAGTTAAGATGGGAATATGGAAGCTTTGCAAATAAAGGAAAATGTGTCACAGAATTAGAAAAGCCTAAGTTTTTTGCACTAGTGAGTAGTTCATCTGGGCTGGAAGAAAAAATTGCCGTAACAGGTATGTCTTGCCAATGGGTTTCAGCCCCAGGCAAGTTCTCTATGGATTCAATGCAACCAAGGAAATTGACAGCAAAACGTTCTTGTGGTGAAAGGGTTATACCCAACTTTATTTTCACGGTGGCAGGTCAGTCACTGAAATCCCATTCATTCAGAGCAAGTCTGTATGCAGCAAGCCGGTCTCTGCCTCTGGGCCCCTCTGTCTGCACAGCCGTCCTCTGGGCCTCTGTCCTCAGTGCTGCCACCACTCCAGCCTCTGCTCTGCTCTCCTGCAGCCCTGCAGCCATACCACCCTGTCGTGCACAGAGCTCTGCGTGGAGCTCTTTATATAGAGTCAACAGCCATGTATTGCCCACAGGTGTGCAGTGAGCTAGTCAACCAGGGCCAGGTGAGAATCCTGGCCACAGGAACTCTCATTTTATCCACAAGGTACAAGTGGGAAATAAGTCAATTGGACCAAAATGTGAAAGGTTATGGTTAACAGAGGAAGGAGTTTGGGCTCTAGGAAAATTTTTTTTAAGTTGAAGATGACATAAATTTTCTGAGTTGAAGATTACATGAAACATTTTTCTCATATTGTCAGATTTAGTCTAATGATTGCTCAATTTCATTTTATAACACCTTTTCATTTTTAAAGATGTTTCCAATACTTTTACCTCCTCCTTACTTGTAGATGGTATACATTGCCTACTTCCTGTAATAGCAGGAAAAAAGAACTGAGTGCCTGGTTGCCTTGTAAAAAGGGGATTTGCATAGAAACAGCCTATAAGGAACAATATATTTGACAGTTTTGAATAAGCAATAACATGTGATGATTTTCATATTGTTCTTCAATTATCTGAGAAGTATAAAAACCATTACTTGAGTCATTAAAGTTAGAATGAACATCGGGGAATTCACTGTAGGCAGAAAATGTTTCCGTTGGCAGAGTGCTAAAACAGTTGATCTCATAATTATGTAACTCCTCATTTCTATTTAGCCAAGCCTTATTTAAATTAGTATGACTTTTTCCTGTTCCCTTGGAATACCAACCTCTAAAGGCATTTGGTAGCTACATAGTATAATCTAACAGAGCGCTTACTGAATTTCCATCTTCTGGTTCTGCTTTTAGTCTGAGATGTGCTGACATGACTTTCTATACCTCTGTCTCTGCTTTACTTTGCAACACCAGGCTAATCAGAAGTTTCTAAAAACTGCTTTCTAAAGAAAAGTGGCATTTCACCATTAAGTGTAAGAAAAGTAAAAACAACAGGAAATTCACTATCTCATGCTCTGTTTCTCATAAGAACCAAAGCATGACTCTAGCTGGAGTAGCTTACAGATTACCTGCTTACTTTATATTTATTAATAATAATGCCATACATGCCAAAACAAGGTTCTTAGGTTTGTCCCACCCCACGTTTATCCCTGGTGGAGAAATAGTTTGTTAGCATACTAACATCAAAGTCGTACTATGAGACACTATCTGCATTGGTATACCAGCAAGAAGACTATTTGTGTTTTCACATTTTCCTCTGAAGAATAAGGATACAACTTACTGAGAGAACTTGCTGATACAACTTCAAAGAATGAAAGCCTACCAGGAGGGTGGTGGGAGTAGGGAGTCCGTCAAATATAAATGTAAATCTTTGCAAATTAGACTGACATAAATAGTAAGAAATATTTGCCTGATCCTCTGGACAGTAAGTGTTCTCCTGATCAAGTAACAAGAAACCAAAGTCCATTGTGGAGATGCTTTTCATCACACAGGCACAAAAGCAGTCACACTTAAACTGTACAGTGCCTTATGGTCCATGAAACACTTTATCGTATTTAACTTATTCCACCAGTATGGTCACCCCAGGGGATAGGAAGAGTAGGGACCAGTCTACTGCATGCAGGTGGGAAAACTAAATCAACTTATCCAACACAAACTGAATAGCAAGTGGCAGCAGAACCAATACAGAGCCTGAGTCATCCCTCCCAAACTGAGCTGATTCACTCTCCCATGAGCTCTCGGATCTTGCAGCTTAGTTACTTAATTGACCTAAATTCAGGTTAGTAGAAAAAGACGTATCACAGGTTCTTTTCTGCTTACACTTTGAGAAGTAACGCTTTAAGAAAAGACTTGGGACTTTTGATTCTCTCATTTCCAGATCAGAGAGATGAAAAAAACCAAAGTCCCCAGCTTAAAATAAAAACCTCACAGAGTACCCCATCACCTATGTACTATTCTTACCAAATTGTGATTCTAATTATAATTTGAATATGGGCCATTTTCAAAACAGCTGTCCTGGCCTCATCAGCTTTGTCGGTATCATTAAGGACTTCAAAAGGAGTTGACTGATTTGGAGCAATGAAGAAAAAAGGGATATGGCCACTAAATGCAAAGTATGGCTGGACTCTGGGTCAGGTAGGAAAAGGCATTTTCAGGACAACTGAGAAGATCTGATGAGGGCCTTTACATTTGCTATTATTGTAGTGATATAAAACTGCTGGCAGTGCTAATAGTATGTAGAAAAATGCACTTAGAAAATACATGCTGATAGAAGTACACGACAGAGGTGAAGCATCATGATGCCTGAAAATTACTTACAAATAGTTCAGAAAAAAATTATGTAACTATACTCACATACCTAGACACACACACGTGAGTGTGATGGAGAGAAAGAGAAAGGCAAACGTGACAAAAATAGAACTAGTGAATCTGGGCACAGGATGGTAAGTGGGTGTCCTTTGTATTATTCTTGCAACTTTTCTGTTGGTTTGAAATCTTTCAACATGAAGAATGTGGGAACAATAGAAACACCACCATAGTAAGATTATTTTCTGACCTGTCGCTTTTATTTGGCTTATATTTTGTATGAAGACTTTATGAAGATGCTAGACCGTCTTGGCCTCCTGCACAAATAGACAAAGCTGACCTGACGCCTTGGCATGGTCTTACTCTGTATTGTTGTTTTTAGCCTAAGTATTAAGCTTTTATTTTAATAGTAGAAATAAATAAAAAGATGGGAAAAAAAGAATGAGAGGAAAAAGAAAAAGGGGGAAAAAAAGAGGAAAAAGCATACTTCTGTGTTTTCATTTATTAGTTCTGTGTCTAGGTAAATTCCAGCATAGGGTGATATGTGGGTGTTCTCAAGTTTTTGAGAGTCATCTCCAACACCATTTACTACACAGGACCATAAATAAAAACTCAGATCTTCCTGTCTTTCCCTTTTGCTTTCTACCCTTGAGATCCTTTATCATCTTATGATATAGACCATCTGACATTGGGCATGAAATGAAGGGGTTACAAACTCTGTTTCTAGCTCCTGTTGCTGGGGAAACCTTTAAAGAATAATCAGACATTTCAGGCTAGATACTGGTAGTATTAGATTACACCTCCGCTTCCAGCAATCCCACAGCATCTTTTTTATCTCCATTCATATGCCTGGAAGTTTTTGTTTTGTAACTGAGGAATGAAAAAGACAAGGCCCAGGAAAAAGAAAAGGAGGATGGGAGGAAGACTTGGAAAACTACTCCTTCTTCAGCCCTCTGGTCAGAGCTTGACAAGTATTATTAAGTACTGAAATACAGACATTTTTTGCAACTCTTAGTAAAAAACATTTGGTTCTCTAGGAACAAGGAGGGCACGGATAAGGTGGTAAGTGGCACAGGTGGGGAAGAAGGGACTTCCTTTGCACCTCTAAGGAGACCCCTGCACCTTGCTGGCATCACGAAGAGAGGAAGGGAGCATGGAGAGAAAGTATGGGGACCTGAACACTGGCATTTTCATGACGGATGAGGACTTTCTTCATAACTTTACAGATGAAGGACAGGGACTAGTGGGACTTGGAGCAAAGGAGAGAGGAGAGGGAAGACACGGCTCCATGCATGCTGCTGACAGGATGATCTGTGGAAGGGGCTCCTTTGTGGCCTTCTCAGCAAAGGTGCTACTTTTGTTTTGGGATAGGCGAGCTATAGAAAAAACCTTTGAGTCACACTGATGTCACATGGCAAGAACCATGAACCTGTATAATGGCTGGGATTTATTTTTCTCTTAGTTTCCCAACAGGAATTTGCTCTTCCCACCAAAATCAGCTCCTGATATGCTCTTACCTCCAAAGAACACAGAGAACAGCCCCCACGGGGGAATGTCTCCATCTGAGAGCAGACATTCCCACACATTCACACACACAGAACTCATAAGGTTCGAAGACCAGACAGCTGCAGCCCCCACTGACATTATTAACAAATTTAGCAAGCAGCCATTATTTGGCAGAACATATTAAAGCGAAGAATATCCTCCCACGGACGTCACTGATAGAGGCTCTTTAAGTAAATTTTGTACTTAGAACAGTTGCACAAAAGGAAAGGACTTTCTGGGGTTGGAAACAGAGGTCTCAAAGCGAAAGGCTGACATCCCAGAAGAGACAGAGGAACATGGAACATGCCAGAACATAACCAAAGCCAGAAAATGGACTCTCCTTGAAAAGAAGTAGAACACATGGCCTCGGGGTGAAGAGCCTCTACAACCAGACTGCCCGGTGGTGAATCCTAACTCTGTCACCTTTCATCTGTGCCACCGCAGAGAAGTTATTTAAGATGTTAGTGCCTCGGTTCCCCTGTTTGAACAATGGATTTGAACAGTTCTAACGCTAGAAACTGCCTTATGGTTTGTTGTGAGAATTGAGTTAATTTTCCTTTGCTTGGCATGTAGGAGTCAATAATGACAGCTCTTATTAGATATTAAATGCTCTTGGTGATAAGTAACTAGGGTTGAATCATCTCAAACATCACCTCTTTGCTGGGGAGAGGTGGAGCCTTAAACAAAATATCCCCCTGTCTTTCCTTTCCTCCAGGTTTATTACACCTGACAGTGTATTCAGAACTATGTATGATTTGTGTCATTATCAAATAAAGTCAAGATTTATTGCCCTATGTGAGTCAGTTTGGTTGAGAAGCACTAATTATAGAAATTTGTCTTTCTGAGGCTTATATCCGCCTCAGTGGTTGCTTTTTAAAATCGCACCCAGGCACCTCCGTCATGACCGCCACCGCACTGCCGGCCTTCTCACCAAACTGTGAGGTCACCGAGTCCAGGGCAACGACTTTGTCAGGAGCAGCATCTGTATCACATGAACTGTCACAATGCCTGGCATACAGTAAAGGCTACTGGTTTTCCCTCCTGTCATATTCCCACTCTTGTTATAAACAACAAATTTGACATATTATAAATTTCAACCAGCTGGAACAGACCTGTGACAGCAACAGACCTGGGAATCCCAAAAATCAGTTTTACAACCCTTCCCTTTGTCATAATTTGTTTTCAAGTCAGCTAAGTCTTGCTTCTATGGCTTTCCATTTCCATACCGGCAAAAGTAATTAATTTTGCCTGATAATAAATATATGCAACAGTTTAGTAAAGCATCACACTACCAAAGGCACAGGCACAGAAGCATCCCCTTGGGTCGCCTGCTACTGGCATGCAACATCTGCTCAGGACCGCCTAATAGCACAGTCCACATGAGCTGAGCTCAGCATTTGTTAAATGCCAAGAGAGTTCTAATAATATGGCAGAATTAGAATGAAACAGGAAAAACATAAAACTTTAACATTTGACCTCTCTCCCATTTGCTTCCTAGCAACAGGTATTTATCTCCTGCTAGGATGGTTTTTGTTGTTCTGAATGGCCTGACAATTGAATAATATTTTTTTGTTTTTTTGATTTTTCTGAAAGTTAAGTGATTTGATGAAGTCATTCCACAGTTCAATGAGGAATACAAAATCAAACTCATCATTGTTAAACATTGAAGGAGTTTTGAAATATTATAGCACCAGTATTCTAAAGGTTTACTCTTTCAATTAACTATGTTTTTCTACATATGAGATATCACCTTCAAAAGTTTTTATTTACTATTTATTTTACATTGATAATCAGAGTTTAAATTGTGATGGATTTCTAAAATGCCTCTTATTATCTATCAACAATAAGAGCTTATTTTCCTGTATTCCATAATGCATATTGTACACAAAATACTTCAAGATTTCTACTTGAGAAATTAGTGGTCAGTGTGTTCCCAGATCTGTATCATAAACCAATATGAAATGACCTAAAAATGTGCTGAAATTAAAAAGCATTTACATAGAAAAAAATTACAACAAGAAAGTGAACTGATTTACTGAATTTGGCATTTCATATTTGGTAGGAATTGGTGTAGACTTGAAAGATTATCCTGTTCCCCACTTAGCTATTTTGGCTGAATAGGAGACTATTGACTTAAATGTCTACAGTGTGCGGTGGCACATGGAAACTGCCAGGGGGAAAGGGAACACTATGACAGATTTTCTGGTGATCCCCTTCTTTAAAGATGCCTGGACCTCCATTTAGATCTGCAAGTTTGGGATGCATCTGAGGCAAAAGTCAGAGGCATTTTGGCAAAGCGACTTAGTCTCTGTCTCTTTTACCCTTCCCTATTTTCTACCATATTTAACTTGGATTTCAGTACATTAATTAAGCAGATCGACTATCCCAATCTTTAAAAATGATAGAAAATTAGCCCAATCAGATTTTGAATATTTGCTAAGTGGAATCAGATACACGCTGATTTAGTAAAAAAACAAAACAAAACAAGTATCATACCGTTCTAATTATCCCTAGCTGCATAAGAAACCAACAGAAATTGAATGGCATAAAACAAGAACGATGATTTATTATTATTACTTTTCACTGTTCTGAATGTGGACTGGGCTCAGCTTTGCAGACTTCCATCAGGGTTTTTCATGTAGCTGCTGTCATGTAGAGTGAGGCTGCAGTTATCTGATCTTACCTGTGTGGTGATGGATGCTGACTGCCAGCTGTGACTGCAGCTGGGGCTATCTGCCTGACACCTGCACATGGCCCTGCCACGTGGCATGGGCTTCCTCGCAGCATGGAGGCTGGATCCCAAGGACAAGAGTCTCAAGAGACTGAGAATGAGGTGGACACTGTTTTACCTTTGATCGCTCTAACCCAGAAATCACAGGCACTTTCCCCTCATTTTACAAAGGCCAACCCCTTTTCCAGGTGAGGAAAACAGACCCATAAAACCATGTCAATAGAAATACATTTAAATTTTTTAATAGATTGGATTTTAATTTAACAACAAAAACAAGGGAAAACAAAGAACTACTAAGACACCTAATAAAACAGGATATCGGTAACTTTAGAAAGCTAAAAGTGATGTGTATGTGTGTGTGTGTTTATGTGTGTACATAAACTATCAACAGAGTTATGCATAAACTTGGCCTGATTACTATCACTATACAGCTTCATGAAAGAACACATCGGACAGATCTTCCTTTCTTTACTGTGTATTAAGTGAAAAAGGATGAATTAACTCAAGGCAAACAATTCTTAAGGAATGTATCATTTTTGTAAGCGGAAAAAATATGATTCCAGGACTTCTGGAAGACAGGGGTGAGAGAAACATCAGGAAATCCTTGTAAAGTTTTAATGAATTTGAGCCAATCTCCTAAGGAATAGCAGGGAGAAAAAAAAATGATAGGAACATATATATATAATCCTGCTAACTTATGGGCAAGGTTTATGAATCAGTTCTTTTCTGAAGCCTTCTCTGTCATTTTTATTTGGCCATATTTCTCTGGGCATTTAGATCCTGGCAAAGCACACTATTTGGAATTTTAGCTTTGTGGGCTGTGTTAGGTCTACATTTTACAGACCACATGCCAAAAAAAAAATCTCTCCAAAGAAGCCTTGAATTTATGTGTTGCGAGCCTTAGAATCTTGTGACCACTGAAGTTAGTCACAGGACTTTTGGAGGTGGAATGCTCTTTGTATGGTCTGGAGAACATATTCAATGGTACACCTAGAAGCAGGCCCCAGAATTTCCAGAAAACTTACTATGTAAGAACTCTGTTAGGTTTATCACATAACAGCCCAGCTCCAGCTGTAGGTCTGGGAAAGAGCAGTCAGGCCAACTATGAGGAACTGATGTAAATCCCCCCAAACTGTCTCCCTCAAACAATTAGAATAGAAGGCTTTGTGTTAAAAAATCAATCTGGGCCTACAAACAAAAAAAAAAAGTAACTATGTAAGAAAATGGAGCCAAGTGGTAAGAAGAAACCTCCTTCCCCCCAAACAGATAGGTACAGAAAGGCTTTGCACTAACTGATAAATATATTTAAGCATGGATATAGTACTCTCAAGGTAATGTTAAAGGAAAAAATGCTTCAACCAAAATAAAAGTTTTATATAGATATAGTAAGAATTAATAGTGTAGATGTAGCAGTATTAAACCTTTAAGCAAGGGGAAATAAATAGAAGTACAAGTGAAACAGCATAATTTAAAAATGCTATCAGCCTATCAGTCATATGAGTAAAATATACAGAGCATTAGGATATTTGAGTAATGGAGTGATATCATATTGTTTACCTTGCAGAGAATATCTCTTCTTTTGAAATATTCATGAATCATCTACAAATATTGATTTTATAAAATACCATAAAATACATTTAAAAATTTATCCCCCAGTAATTTATTCATAACATAGACTCATATTACAACCAAATAAAGATGGAAGTTAATAATATGAGTAAGTAAATAAATAAATAAATAACTTTTTTAAAGCAAAGAATACTCTCCTAAGTAATCTCTAGGAAATACTGCAGAAAGATTATTTAGAAAATAATAAAAAAGAATGCTACATTATAAACCTGTGTTATTTTTTACTATAGTAAGAAGCAAACTTATGTCTTCAAATACTTACATTAAGAAAATTAAAAAAGAAATTATTCTCCAACTTAGATCAAAAGACAGACTTGGAAAAAAGAGAAAAGGTCAACCTGAGAAAATATGTAAAAGGAAGAAATAAAACATAAAAAGAGAAATAAATTATTTGCAACAACATGGATGGAGCTGGAGGATATTATGCTCAGTGAAATAAGCCAGGCGGAGAAAGACAAGTGCCAAATGATTTCCCTCATTTGTGGAGCATAACAACGAAGCAAATCTGAAGGAACAAAATAGCAGCAGACTCAGAGACTCCAAGAAGGAACTAGTGGTTACCAAAGGGAAGGGGTATGGGAGGGTGGGTGGAGAGGGAGGGAGAAGGGGATTGAGGGGTACTATGTTTAGTACACATGGTGTGGGGAATCAAGGGGAAAACAGTGTAGCACAGAGAAGGCAAATAATGAACCTGTGGCATCTTACTACACTGATGGACAGTGACTGCATTGGGGTATGGGTGGGGACTTGATAATATGGGTAAATGTAATAACCACATTGTTTTTCATGTGAAACCTTCATAAGAGTGTATATCAATAATACCTTAATAACAAAAAAAAGAGAAATAAATTAATACAAAAAAGTGGAAGTAACACACTAATCCAGGAACTGGGGAAAACACTAATGTAATAAATGAACTTCTAGAAAATCTAATGTGAAAGAGAAGGAATTAATAAAAATGTCAGTATGAAAGAAATTAAGGATATAAAGGAATATTATTAAATTATAAGCAAATACTAATAAAAATCCATCATCAGTGAAATGGAAGAATCTCACTTATAAATACATACAGAAGAAAAGCAAATAAACTGTATTCTACAATACCCTGGGCATATATCAGTTCATATTAGAAAATCCATATAAAGTGAAATAGAATAATAATGTATACATTTAATTTAAAAATTATGCTTATATAAAGGCAAAAATACATTCACAAGATTCAAGATATGTTCATATACTACTATTAAAATTTTGGAATAAAAGGTTATTTTCTAAACATCAAAAAATCTTTATTCAAAACAAATAATTAACACTGTATATGATTTAATACTAGTGTTATTCCTGATAAAAAATACATTTGTTCTTTATATCTTTTTTTAGGTAATATTGCTTTGATAATTTGATAAATAAGGCATGATACAAAGTTAAAAAGCATAAATTAATTAAAGGAGGAAATAAAATTTATGTGAACATCTGCATATGGTCGACTACATCTGTAGAAAACCAAAGGAATTAACTAAAATCTATTATAAGTAAATAAATAATTCAGCAAGGGGACAGATAGAGCAGGCCTTTCCAAATTTTAAAAATCTCTGGTATATAACTGCTTTAAATTTTCTCCTTTAATATGGCCTTCAGCTTTGAAGAAGCTACTATAAATTGCTTGTTGGGGAACCATACAAAAATTAGGAAACTATCTTAGTTTCCTAGAGCTGCCGTAACAAATTACCATAAAACTTGGTGACTAAAAACCATAGGAATTTATTCTCTCACAGTTTTGGACGTTAGAAATCTGAAATCAGGCTGTGGGCAGCGCCATGCTCTCACTGAAGTCTCTAGGGAAGAATGTTTCCTTGCCTCCTGTAGTTTCTGGTGATTGCCAGCAATCCTTGACATCATTGGCTTTTAGTTGCAACATTCTAATTTCTGTCCTCATCTTCACTTGGCTTTCTTCTCTCTGTGTCTATTTTTCTGTATCTGTCCTTATAAGGACACCAGTCTTTCAGTTTAAGGCCAATCCCAATCCAGTATGACCTCATTTTAACTAAATAATATCTGCAAAGCCTCTTTTCCAAATAAGGTCACATTCACAAGTTCTGGGTGGACATGAATTACAGCCTGCTCTAATTCCACCTACTTACACATATATCAATCAAATTCTCATCTTTATATCTTGCTCTCAGTATCCATCTAACCTCAACTTTCAATATGGCCACCTGGGTTTGTATGATTTACAGTAGCTTGGACTATGGCTCCATATGTTTATTAGTGCCATAAAAATGCAACATTAGGAAAACAAAAACCATCTTATTCTTTTACCAGTGAGCCTTAACCTTCACTGTGCATCAAAATTACCTGATGAGATAACTAAGAACACAGTTGCCTAGGCTCCCATGCTGCCCTTCCAGACTCTGATTCAGTCACATGGAGGGAGGAACCAGTCATTCTCAAATGCCCCTCCCCCCATTTGATTCTAATGTACAGCTGAGTTAAAGCCACTGCCTTATATCTAAAGAGAACATAAAATTAGTCTGTATAATTAGCATTAAAATGCATATAATAAAGTATTAATAATTATATACTATGCCATATATATCATATACAGTATAATTATGTACATAATATATAATGTATACAAATATGTATACATGATATTAGATTCATGGCTCCAAACTGTTGATTATCTATTGGAAAATGAAGTTTGAGATACTAAATAATGAGCTAAAGTTATAGGGCAGCATTTAAGGGATCACTCATCTGTGACATATTACAAGGGTTGTGGTATTGAGGAAAGGTGGGAATCAATGATGGCTTTAGTCTTAGGGAAGATGTTTAATATAAAGATGGACTATAAAAGGGTAGGAAAGGAAAAACATAGCCATGTTAATATGGCTGACTAAGCACATCTTTTATTTTAACACACAAAAAATTTATTGCTAACCATCTAGATAAATAGGAAGGTCCAGGCCTGGAGGAATTCAGTCCAGAGAAGGAAGAATTCATACAAAACAAAACAAAACAAAAATTAAAATGCAATGTGTTAAAGTAACATGTCAGAACATATTAAAATTGTAAATGTGCATACACTCTGACCTAGAAATCCCATTCAGGGAACTGTAATGAAATAAAGTTCTATGTAAGGATATTTACAAAAAATGTTAATGTGTACATCATTAATGGAAGGTGGGGAGAAAAGAGTACAAAAGAGAAAAACATAAACGTCCACTAACAAAAGGCAGGTTGAGTAAACTATGGAACATTCATGTACAAAAAGAATGAGGAATATTCATGACATATTGCTTAATAAAAAATCATACTGTTACATGGAGCATATTGTATGACTGCATTTTTGTAAAACAAAATGTTTTTAAACTTTATCTGTATTAGCAGAGAGACAGAAAAGCAAGTTGCAAACATTGTGTTTGCTGGAGAAATGTGACTAGAGGCAGGGAACATGTATTACCTTTTCTTAAGTACACATATTTTTATTTTGCTTTTAACAAGAGGCATTTTGTAATTCAAATATTTAATAAATTTAAATGAGAACATGCACTGTGATCGGTATTCTTACTGAGGCCTGTACTATGAAAGCAGTTTTATTTTATGCAGTTGTTTTTCTGCTTCAAATCAATTGGGACTATTGTGAAGAAACCAACAG
Source organism: Smutsia gigantea (assembly GCA_032199065.1). Taxonomy (NCBI): domain Eukaryota; kingdom Metazoa; phylum Chordata; class Mammalia; order Pholidota; family Manidae; genus Smutsia; species Smutsia gigantea. The sequence goes on along the minus strand of JAVSCE010014588.1, from coordinate 79,621 downwards.
AATTGCCAACTATTTTATCAGTATCAGCTGAAATAGGCAGTAGATCATAAAAATATTAAACACTTTTCAAGGGAATTTGCATGTGAGAAGAGGTGGAAACTAGATGAAAATGCATTATATATTTTGTAAATTGCTAATTTTCACCCAATATTGAAATCTCATGCACCCCGTTTTTCTTTCTCCAAAAAATATACTGTTGTACCTGTCTGTCTTTTTCATCATGATAAAACCCCTAAATCTACCATCAGTGTGACCAAAATGCATTGATGATCAAACACACAGATGATTTCTGTAAAGCTATTAGAAACCTGGGCACACATTCTAATAATTTCCTTATTACAGAAACCTCAGACCCTCCTCGGTCCTGAAAGCTAGCAATGGGCCTACATAGTGTTACCCATGAGCATTAGACTGAGAAAAAAGCAGAGAGAAAAACCTCCAATAATTGCTTCATGACACAAGTTATTTATTCTTTCAGAGATTTTTTCCCCTAAGAATTGCTTAATTGCATGCCAATTAGTATTTACTTGGAACTCTTCAAGGCATAGCTATTTTATTATAGAATTTCAGTAACATAAAATGGTCCATTCTTGCCTTCACAATACAGCTTTACATTTCATAAAATTTTATAAGCTGATTTATTTACACTGTTAAAGTTATAACAACTCTTCCTAACGTGGGAAATGTAATGTAATCCATATAAATTATTTCCCATTCTTCAGTGGAAATACATAAACAGAATACTCCCCAGTTTTTGGAGCTTCACAAGCTAATTTCTTTGTTTGTTGTTTTTGTTGTGGCTGTTGTGTGTTTTCTATCGGATCAGTTAAAAGTCAGAAGTCTTGAAATTAGTAGGTTAGATTAACATGTATTATTAAAGGACAGTGCCCACTTTCCTTCAGAGAAGCAGTTTTTCAGTTTTTAACAGCCAAATTATTTTGCCTTCTGAGAAATTCTAGCCAGAAAGCAAAATAGAGTATTTCTAGGGAACTTGGATAAGTATGGGTTTGGCTTCCAAGTTGAAGCTGAAGCCAATTTCATGAATTTAATTTTTGTTCTGTGAGGTCATGAACTTACAGTAAAACCAAGAGCTAATTTTAAAACAACATGGAGCCTATGTATGAATTTTGGTGCAAGCTCTGCAAGGGTGGGTGGTTTAGGCTATATAAACCTGTGTTTGCAAGATAAGGTAAAACTGCTATTTGGGGAACAATTTCAATAGGTCTGCACTCATGAGGACTAAGTCAAATACAAAAGTCTGCTTAAATTCACTTTGGGAGGAGGCTGTCAGATTTCACACAGCTTTCATTGCCAATGGCAAACATTTTTCAGAGTAGATCATAAACTGATATTTTTCAGAACTGAAGCTTACTCTTAAAAGAAATTTAACATTGAAACAAAAAAAAACCCCAAACACCATGTCCAAAACCAGCCCAAATATTTAAGTTTCATATATAGAATACACACAGACACACACACACATAAATATATACTACTGGATAGCTTAAACAAAAATTACTAGTCATAGGGCACAAAGCTTTAGTTATACGAGATAAGTAACTCCTAGAGACACTGTACAGCATAATGCCTATAGTTAACAATATTGTATTGAATACTTAAGAACTTTCTAAGATGGTAGATCTTATGGTAAATGTTTTTATTACAAAAATAATAACAATAAAGAGGATAGGAGAAATGTCTGGAGGTAATGCACATGTTTATAGCATAAATTGTGACAATGGTTTCACGGATGTATACTTATCTCCAAACTCATTAAGTTGTATACATTAAATATGTACAGCTTTTTTTATGTTAATCATGTCCCAATAAAGTAGTTTTTTCAAAAAATTGACTCAGGTGGATTTCAGGGACTTTCATAAGAAACACAGCAAAGCTGGGTTGTAAAATGTGGTGCCACAACTCTAACTTTTAACTTTCCATAAGTCTATGATTCCACTACTTAACCAAGAGAACTGGAATTATAAAAACACCAGCCTAGACCATGTATATACATTTTGATCCACTTTATACGAGGTAGTATTTGGACAGAAAACAGAACCAAGTTTAAGAAAAATAAGAAGGCAAACACTGAAAATTCAATTAAAAGGTTGCAGAAAAAGTTAGAAGCAAATACCGGGGGAAGAGGGAGACTGCACAGAAGGGAAAACTACAGGTTTGAAAGAAATGGGCTAGATTGCCCTGTGTGAAATATGATGGTTTTATTAAATTAAATATCTGGCTCTCCCAGACTTTTAAAAAAGAAATTAAATAAATAGAAAATAGGTTAGTGTTATATTCAAGTAGTAGAATCCAAATTATTATCTTAAATCAATTTTTTATTTAAACTTAATATGCTAACCTCCCTCTATAAAGCAAAAAATAAGCATGTATAATGTTCCATTTTTCTGCACAATGAAATTGCATTCCATTATGTCACCAAATGGACATTATGAGCCATATACATTTTACTGAAAAGTAATCTGCTATTGAAAAAGGAAAAGCAGACTTTAAAGATTTTAATAACATTTGCAGTATATTGATTAGTTGTTCAAAGTAAACCTTTGAAAAACCAAGATTTTTTTAAGGTTTAAGAAAAATAGATGCTTATTAAGAAAATTCCCAATAGATATAACCACTAATGTTTTCCAATCAAGAATAGAAAATCTCTTGAAATTACTTATAGATTTGTAACTCTCAAATCAGAGATGGCATATGAACATTTAGAATGGAATGGGCTTTGAGATGAGAAAGATTATGGTAATGTTTTCCCCAATTCCCTTATAAAAGAACCCAGTACATTATTCATATTCATTTTAATGAGAACACATTCAAAAAAAATGTAATATTGGTTTTCTGCAAATATAAAATATATAAAACTTACCCCTTTTATTGTCTGGCTCAGTTGTAGTTTTTACCAATAAAATATGAGCTACTCATAAAAATGAGAAAAATAATGGAAAATGGAAATAACTTATGCGAAAAACTGAAGTTGGAGAATGGCAAGGATTAAAACAGTATTTACTCCCAGTGTTATTTAATATAATGTTAAAGTCTGTGACTTTCTTGGGAAAATGCACATGGAACCACTTCCTTTAAGGTAGAAGTGATCCTGGATATTTGTCCAGGGAGAGTAAAGAGTCAACAGGTGTAGAATGAGGAGGCAGGAGGCAGCACAGCTTTATTCAAACACTGGAGAGCCTAGGCATTCAGCAGTATTTGACACCCAGGGTCATGCATTCCTCCAAAACACTTTTCACCTGGCTTGTAGAACACCCATTGCCCTGGTTTTACTCCAGCCTGAATGGCTCCTACATTTCAGTTTCCTCTGAGGTTCCTTCACATCTTTTCAAATTGCAATGGCCCTGTGCTCAGTCCTTAACGCTTAATTGTTCTCCACATACACCTCCTCCTTTGTTGATCCCTTGCAGAGATTTGTCAGCAAAAGCTGAACACTCAATTTTCAAAACTGAACCAAAATTCAAACCCATATGCCGTATTCACTGCTCTTCCCTGTTTCTCTGGTCTCTCCATTGGATTACTTCAGGCACCTTGCTGGTGTTGCTGACTCCAATCTTCCCTACAGTCTTCTCAAAACTGCAGGCAGAGATCATTTTAAAAGATATGTCAGATCATCTCATTTCTCTACTCAAAAGTGAATTCAGCTAAAACCCAGAGATTTTACTATGAACTACAATGCCCCTTGTGATGTAGCTTTTCAGGACTGCCCTGACCTCACCTCCCCTGCTCTCTGCCTTACTTGCTGCCCTCCAGCCACACTACCCTCCATGCTGTCCATCTACCAAGCACAATGCCATGGAGCATTCCAGTTTGCTGGTATATCTGCCTGGATCATTCTTCCAGCAGATAGGCACACAATTTAGTCTTTAGATTTCTGCTCAGACGTCACTTTCTCAACGAGGCCTTTCCGGGCCCTAGTCATAATTGCAATCACCCCTTGTTTTATTTTTCCCCGTGACTCTTATCACCTCTGCACGATCTATGTCATGCCCTTTATTAATTCCTGTATTGCTTATCTCCCTGGACTAGAAGCAATTGCTTGAGGACAGGGATGCCTGCCTGTGATTCACTACACCTCTACATTTAGGAGCTCGATAGATTTTGTTGGTTAAAAGAATTAAAAAAAACAAAACTGACTGTTGAATACATAAAAATCTTGGATTAAAATATTTCTGCATATATATCTACAACTTTTCAAAACCACAGTTGGGTGAATTATTGCAGATCAATTGGTTTAGTATGTCATTGCAAAGGATATTTAGGCCATAAAGAAATGAGACTATGTTGCCTTTAAGATAATATCTTTAAAGTTCTTTTCACAGTTAAAATGTATCACATTTATAAGCACACATCCCCTAAACAAATATATTTTGGCAGAGGCTACTAATTACCCACCTCCCACCCCTCATATATCCCATGTTATGTCTCTCTTCTTCTGTAGCTGTAGATGTTGTAGGGGAACATATGATCTCTTAGCTGAAGACTCCAATACACGGTTCCCAGCCTCAATTCCATTTTGACATAACCCATGTGACTAGGATCTTGAAAATAGGGTGTATGTGTGTAAATTACATATAAGTAGTGCTTAGAAGAAATGGGCATACCCATACATTTCTCTTTCCTACATTTTACTGGCTGGGATAAAGGTAAGTGGAAAACCATCCCAACCTCAACTGTTGGCTGACTCTGACCACAGGAGAACAGGGCTGCAGTATGGGAGAATCCTGCCTCCCCAGTTCATTCAGCCAAGCCTGCCACTGTTACAACAGAGAGAAGTGAAACAAATAAAACTGTCTCTTGTTTAAACCAATGTTTTTATTAGAGCAGTCTATCCCAAATTCTAAATGCTATATAGCATTTTCATAGATAAAATAATTCTCAAAACTCTAAAAGAAATAAAAAATTCCAATATGAAAGGTGGGAAATTGTGGTAGTAGTTCATTGATTTGTTAGCAGTAAAAGGAAGAAATCAATGTCAACTGGAATTAGAAACTTAAAATATGTAAATAAAACTTGTGTAACTATTTATTAAATATAAGTCACTATGGTGGGATTGTATGCACATCATGTCATTTAATTTTATAATAACCTCCAAAGGTAGGTGTTATTCTACACATTGTGGTAAGGCTCACAATGTCTATATTTTTAGAGGAAAAGCTGCAAGTAAGTGCTAGAGTTAACAGCCCACTTCTCTGAGCATTTCTCAAAGTGAACTTTCTCTGTTCTTTACATGGATACATGCTCTCTTTCCAGAGATCTTTGAGAATTTCAAATGAAAGTAGTTGATTAACCACTTGACAAATTCATTGTACTCTTTCTGCTCCAGAATGGAGTTCTACAGAAGCCATGTGATTCAAACCTCTGAGCAGTGAACGGAATAACTATCAAGTTGAGGTCTAATCTCCAGATTGGACTTGGATTTCCAGAGAAAGATATTCAACCTGAACCTGAATCTGCTGGTCTACTTCCTGCTGTACGGTAACTCCAATTACTGCGTCTGTCTAAATGAGCTACAGAAGCACTAGCATTAGGTGGAATTTGGTTACCCCGGACAGAATCTCCATTCATATGAGCAGTCTGGAGTCAGAGGCAAAATCCAAATCCAAAACACACACACACAGTTCAGATTCAGTAATTCCACAGATGTGGTTTAAAACTGGATGCAAAATTCTGTCTTTTTTTCCTGGCTAGGGAGAAGAAATGTTATTCAAGAAGTTTAACCAAAACAACCAAAAAAATTAAACTTACAGCTCCAAAGCATTTCACATATGTATATGTAAATATATGCACACACATACGTGGGTGTGCGTGTGTGTAAAATCAGGGGAATTCCTTGCATCCAAGGGACTACAATCACCCAGGCTGAAATGTACTCTGATAATTGATGGTCCCTGTGCTCAACTGCCTTCAAACCTAGAGACAACTGAAGTACTTGGGACACTTATCTTTTGAATCTGGGTGACTTCCTCACTGGCAAGAGCTCACTCTTAGCCTGCTGAGAGTTATTACTAAAGCACATAAGACCTGACTTCTAGAAAGGTGTGCCATCCAACACCTTAGTTTGACATTGAATGTAGACTGAAGCCTGTGGCCTTAGCATCTCACTGTATAAAGAGAAAGACTACTTTTCTCTCTGGACTTTCTAATTCATCATTGTGGTCCCTGTGTCGTGGCAAGCATTTTCTTCCCAGGCTACTTTCAGAAAATTGTTGCCTCTGGTTTCTTCTCCCATCTCTCCTTTCCTCTCTCTCAACTTTTCCTCCAACCTCTTGGCATTCTCAAATGTTGTTGATTTCTTCTAGATCATATTAAATCAAAGGGATTATTTAGGGGACAAGCTGAAGGGAAAGCTATGCAAGAATAGTGGACACTTAAGATTGTCCTCCCCTTGTTGGAAATGATTATTTGTATCATCTCCCAAAATCACTTTTAGTATTTATCCAAAGAGTTAGGAAACTGCAACTTACTGTTTCCTTTCTTTCTAATGCTGGATCTCATTTGGGGCATTTTCAAGATGCTCATAGCCATTTGTTACATGTATATCAGACAAAACTGTAGTAAAGTATTTCCTATCTAATTAATTATGTGAGTTATTGTATGTGTTTAGAGCAACTAAGTTTTGTTAGGGGAAATTACAGAGATTCTCCGAAAATTGATAGAGTATGCAAAAAGTTTGCCAGAATCATTTTCTCTTTGGGGATTTTGTTTTATCTTGCTTTCTATATGCATGAGTGTAGGAAGTGAGAAACAATTCCATGTATACCAGGGGGAATATTGTTGAAGGTGCAGAAAGACTGGAGAGGATGTATGAAAGGATTAAACATATTTAATGAGCATTTTTCTCACATCTCTCAACATATTTAGGTTTCTTGATAAATTTAGTAGATGTGGCTAGAAAGGATTCTTCTTAAACAAAAATGTACAGTTGTGGGAAATGTCCAGATAGATTTTCAGAGTTCAGTTATGTTACTTCAGAGATGCAGTGAAGTGCCCTGGAAAGAACACACTACATGAGAATTACAAAGATATTATATACAAAGTGCTTGGTAAATGGTAAAGCTTCCTTGGCATTATTATTATTCGCTGTCTTATTTTTTTCTTTAAGTAGATACAATCTATTTAGACCTCTGTATCATTCAGCTATAGCTGAGTAACAAATCGCCCGAAAATTTTGTGGCTTAAAACACCAATTATTTATTATTTATTATGAGTCTGTGGGCCAGCTGTGCAGTTCTGCTGACCTAGGCTGGGCTCAGCTGATTTCTGCTGTGTTTATTTGTGCATCTGCAATCAGCTGATAGGTTAGCTACAGATTTAATACTCAACAATGGCCTAAACTGTGTGACTGGACTCTGCTCCACTTTGGTAGCCCCTCTCATGGTAAAAGCAAGGATCCAAAGTGAGTGGAGAAATTGCAAGGCCTTTGGGGGCCTCAGTTCAGAATTGGCATACCATCATTTAGCCTGAGGATGTCATAAGGCTGGTCTAGATTCAAGGAGTGGGGAAATAGACCTCACCTTTGTATGGGAAGAGCTGCAAACTTAAACTGCCAATAGCATGGATACGAGGAGTGGTAGACATTTGGGGTCATCTTTGTAGTCTACCTATACATCTCTAATATCAGACACCAAAAACTGTAACAAAATTTGTAAACCTACTTAACATAGAACTATTTTTTTTTATCAAATGTCAAGATTCTTCAAGCTTGAGAGCTCTAGATAGAAGTCAAAGCAGCTCTACAGTTAAGTCCAGTAAGTTCCATTTCTTAGGGCTGGTGCCTTTTTTTTTAAGGAAAAAATGTTTCTGAAGATGTATCACTATAATTAGCCTCCAAATATGATTTACTATACACTTTTTTTTTTACCAAAATTTTCTGAAGTGTTTCATTTGTTTGGTTCTTGGGTAGTTGTTACCTATGTTGTAGCTCCTGGTTGTCTGGATGTATCTGACAAGCCAAAAATGTGTAAGTTAAAAACTGAATTTTAGAATTTAGACAGGGAGTTCCAAAATGGCATGACCTTTTATGTGGAAATATATATATAACCTTTTTATATAATGCTTTACGTTCTACCAGTCTTGTCTTTTACGTTGATGCCCATGAGTCCCTAGTGTCCAGACTCCCAAAAGGATGTTAAGAGCCAAAAGAGGTGGATCTCCTACAGCTCCTTTTACCATGCAAGGGAAGCTAATGCAAGAGAGTCTGAAATTCCTCAAGACCACTTGAACTAAATTAATTTCCTCTGGCTTCAAATTACTCAGATAAGGCCATTATATTTGATTATATACAGTGACCTCACAATGCAGTCTTCCACAGGTCTGCCTTTTCAACCTTCACCAGGTCAGCAAAGGAATGAACACCCACATTTCAGACCTAAGATGTTCCCGGCAGTAGTAAATCTCAAGTGTGCTGTCTGTTTCTAGATATCTGCAGATTTCTATAGACAAGTTGAAAAGGCATTGTCGGCCTCTGAGCCAGCCAAGGAAACACATTCTCAGCACTGGAAATCCCACACAATAGCTTTCTCATCTGTTTCCACAAAGTGTCGGCTCGGCAAAAGAAAAACCGAGTGTTCAGCAACACCTGCACCACTATTATGGGACCCTCAAACTGGAGATTTATCTCTTTATTCATAAAAAAATACTATATTGAATGAACACATTCACAAGGCTGGATCTGTACATATGCCATGTTATGACTAGAAATAGTTCTGTCAAATTATTCAGGGGAATTTTGAGGGATTCAAAAAGAGTCAAACTTCTGCCCAAAGATTAGAGAAGCACATCAACATATGACCTGTGAGGAGTCAGTAAACGTCTGTGAAGTAGATAAGAATTATTTTGTCTCATTTATTGACAAGATGATCATTTATGGCCCCAGTTCTCACACTGCCAGCAACTTTCATAGAAGGAGAAGAGGCTTATTTCAGAACTTCTGGTTGTATTATTTTTATTATAATGGGTACTGATGTAGAAAAGTCTTAAATCATAATGGTGAGTGAAGCTTTCTTTCCTCACAAAAATCATGAAGAATAAAGGCTGACAAGCTCTTAAGGTATTACATCATGCACAAAATACTAAGCATTCCATCCAGACAAAATTTTGCTTGGCAAAAAATCTTAACACCATTTGAAGACTTTTGAATATTCCCGAGATGCACAAAAATAAGAATTGTTGCTTAATGACAGTGTGCACAGAGCAGATGAAAACCAGAAGATGGCTTCATTTGGAGGTAAGAGCAATCTCTTCCCCTTGTTGTCAATTCTTCAATGATCTCCCTCTAAGTAAGAAATGTCAATAATTCTGGAGCTGATGACACTGATTGGCCAAGGCACTGCTCTGTACTTTTCTCCTGCTCCCAGCTACAAATCATCCATTACTTTCTTTCAGATTGTACTTTCCTTCATGAAAGGGATGCTCAGAGCAGCATTCAAAACAAAGTTTCAATATTGCAATAAATCTGACATTTCATACACATTTTATATGTATTTCAAATAGAAAATTCTTCTCATGGAGAAGATACATACATGTCAATATATTTTCAAGCTAGGAAAACATGTCATATAAAAACATATTCATTGGCTTCCTTTTTCCATGGACAAGAACCTTATATGTGAGTAATGGCTCAAAATTATGCTTTCAGTGATAGACTATGAGAGTTTATAATTTCTCTTTTATACACTCTCTAATTAAATTGATCAAATGCAAATCAAAACAGATGTCAGCAGGCATAATGTCCATATATTTTTAATTCCTATAAGCAGAAATCTATTATACACATGGCAACATCATAATGTGATGACCACCACTATCCAAATTATTGAGGAGTTTTTCCTAGGGCACCACAATATTTTTGGTCACAAGTTGCTTTCATAGCATGATTTGATATAAAACTAATTTATTTCAAAAAATAATTCTCAGCAATCAGCAACTTAATATAGACTGTTATATAGTAAGGAAGCTATCCTTGAACCTTTGGTAACCAAAAAACTAAGGCCTACAATATATACACAAAAAAATTAAAAAAGAGAAATCTAATCACAACACTAAAGAAAACCATCAAGTAAAAAGAGAAGAGTATAAGAGAGGAAGAAAGGAAGAAAGGGGAGGTATAAAAACAACCAGAAAACAATTAATAAAATGCCAGTAAGTACATCCCTATCAACAATTACCTTAAATATAAATGGATTGAATGCAAAATGGATAAACAAACAAGACCCGTCTATATGCTGCCTATAAGAGACTCATTTCAGATCCAAAGACATACACAGACTAAAAGTGAAGGGATGGAAAAAAGATATTCCATGCAAATAACAGGGAGAAAAAAGCAGGATTAGCAGTACTTAGACAAAATAGATTTCAAAACAAAGAAAGTAAGAAAAGACAAAGAAGGATATTACATAATGATAAAGGGGTCAGTACAATAAGAGGATATAACCATTGTGAATATCTATGCACCCAACACAGGAGTGCCTAAATATGTAAAACAAGTACTACCAGAACTTAAGGGGGGAAACAGACTACAACTCATTCATTTTAGGAGACTTCAACACACCACTCACATCAATAGACAGATCAACCAGACAGAAAGTAAATAAGGAAACAGAGTCACTGAACTATACACTAGATCAGATGGACTTAACAGACATCTACAGAACATTACACCCAAAAGCGACAAGGATACACATTTTTCTCAAGTGTACATGGAATGTTCTCCAGAATAGAGCACATACTAGGCCACAGAGGCCCTGAATAAATTCAAAAAGATTGCAATTGTATCAAGCACCTTTTCAGATCACAGTGGTCTGAAACTAGAAACGACACAATGAAAACAAAAAACACATGGAGGCTAAACAACATGCTTCTATATAATCAATGGATCAATGACCAAATACAAACAAAAATCAAGCAATACATGGCAACAAATGAAAAGAAGCCAAAAATTCAACAGCCCCAAATCTGTGGGATGCTGTGAAGGCAGTTCTAAGAGGAAAGTACATAGCAATACAGGCTTACCTCAAGAAACAAGAACCATTCCAAATAAAAAGTCTAAACTCACAATTAAAGAAGCTAGAAAAAGAAGAACAAACGAAATGGAAAGTTAGTAGAAAGAGGGGCTACATAATAAAGATCAGAGAAGAAATAAATAATATTGAGAAGAATAAAGCAATAGAAAAAAAAATCAATGAAACCAGGAGGTGGTTCTCTGAGAAAATAAAAAAATAGATAAACCCCTAGCCACACATAAACACAATCAGAAATGAAGAAGGAATAATCAAAATGGATACTACAGAAATACAAAGAATTATTAGGGAATACTATGAAAAATTATTTACCAATACATTGGAAAACTTAGAAAAAATAAACAACTTTAATTTAGTCTATTATTTGCCATAACCAACCTGTCATCTAATGATACTCATGCAAATTAAAACCAAAGTTAAATCTTTTATAAACCCCATTATTAAACTTTTCATGTTTTTACCACTACAAAATGGTCTCAAATATGCTGTCCCATGGGTATATTCAGAGCTGAACCCAAGTTCTGATTTGCCAACCATAACTTCATTCCTTCTCATACACAGTATAAGTGACCAATGGCGGTGCTGTCATGAGCATAATGATCAATCCCTATCAACTTATAAAGTCAATTATTCACTAACCAGGTATGAATTTTATGAAATCAGGCATTATTTTTTCAATGAAACTATACATCATATCCCTACCACCTAACACAATGTAAGCACACAGTAAACTAAATATCTGTTGAATAAAGGACTAATTGAAATAGTATAATTTTCAGCTGGAATAACTCTAGTGTAATAACCTTTAGAAGTATGAACAACTATAGGTCTTTCAAAGGATAAACAGACCAAGAGACAGACTAATTATCTGTGCTTTCATTTTTCCTTATTTTTAGCAAACAAATTAATAATTTAAAGTTAATGGATGCTCTATCATTGAGATGCTTACTATTGTGAAAATTATGAAATTTGTAAAATAAGAGCCTGTTGTATCCACCTGAATTAATTCTACTGTCTTTTTTATCTTTGCTGCCCTCCTCTGGAATTTTTATACCACCTGGTTCAATTTTTCCAAAGGATATGTGCTTTATACTTGCCTTTGGAATAGAAGTATAGAAGGAAATTCAAACTTTTAAATTTCTATTTTGCAGTACATTTTTACTCAATTTTATAGCATGTCCTGGGGGAAATGGCAATGTAAGTAAATGCAGATTTTACCTGCATTTTACCCCATGACCCACTTGTTCTACTTCGTAGAATTTTAAATGCCACACTCTAGGAAATGCTTTATTTTAAAATATCTTCTGTAAGAATACTATTTGATTTTTTATTCTTCTATTAAGAAATGTATTTCTCTCTTTCCATCTTTTATTTAACAATCACCTGCCTTTTCCTTATTCATGGTGTCATCTCTGTTGCGCTATATCATATGCATTGCTCAAGGTTTACCTATGACCAGAGGCTTTAAAAAGAATAAGAAATTTACAATATTAGTCTCTAAATGTGTGTAGTCACATAAATTCTTATGTGTGCTTCCTGATCTGTCAAGCATGTTTCTTTATTGTACACTATTAAAGTATTACATCTAAAGCACTTATAACTGTGCTAGACAGAGGGCCGGCTTTGTGCTCCAGAAAGAATTCAACATAGTAGCAATACCACTCAATTAATTCCCTGGGAGTAGATTATATTCCATTCTCCCATCTCCTTCCTAACATAATTATCACAATTTTTATGTCCCTTAGATCACTGTTTCTTAAATCTTAATTTGCATACAAACTACATGGGGATCCTGTTACAATGCGGATTCTGCTCTGAGAAGCACCGACATTCTGCATTTCTAACAATCTGCCAGATGTTGCTGATTCTGGTGGCCTAAGGAGAACACTTTAAGTAGCAGGCCCTAGATCAGTGCTGTTTAGTGGAAATGTAATATGAGCCATGTATGTAATTAAAATGTTTCTAGTTGCCACATTTTTAAAACTAAAAAGAAGCAGGTGAAATTGACTTAAATTATATATTCCATCATATTAACCCACTCTCATATATTATCCCATATATTACACATAAAAATATTTTTTATTAACCCAATATGTCCAATATATTATGATTTTAATATACATAATCAACATAAGAACTTACTGAAATATTTTACATTCTTCTTTTCATCCAAAATATTCAAAACCCAGTGTCTACTTCACACTGACAACACATCTCAATTTGTACTGGTCACATTTTGAGGCCTCACTAGCCGTGGCTAGTGGCTACCATACTGGACAGAGCAGCCCTAGACAGAAATATAACAGTTAAACTATCAAAGTGAAACAAAGAGTTAATCAACTTTGAGAGTATGCTATCTGTGACAACACCTGAACAAATATGTACGGTAAGTCCTATCTGCAACCTCTGTATCCAGAAAAGACCATAAAGCATAAAGGGTGTTCATCTACACATGTTTTTTGATTTTCCATTGTACCTACAAACCAAAGAATAACCCCTAAGCTTCTTCCTGCTTAGGGGAGCTATATAATTCTGAGTTTGTACTGAACCCCGATCATCCAGAGAGCTTAACTACCCTTTTTCTATCTTCAATGTTGAAAGAGACACCAATGTGTCTTTTATAAGCAGTTACTTCTCCAGATCTCCATAATTTTAGCAAGGATCGTTCTGAGTCATTGATGGTCTCTCTAAACCATTACTAAGTCTGGTGTGTTGCTCTACCCCCAAAGAAGTTCTTGATATTCAAACACATACTAAGAGCTGGATGGAAAAGCAAGGGACTAGAAGAAAAGATAACAAATAAAAACTCTTCTTTATTTTTCCTACTAGTTTGGATATTGGGTGAAAAATCTGGGATGGAGATAAAAACTTGAATTTAGGAGGTAAAAATGTGGTATTTCAAGCCCTAGACTGGGTGAGATGGTTTAGGACTAAGTGAAGCCTCAGATAAGCTCCAAGATCTAAGCCCTGGTGTATTTCAACATTTAAAAGTTAAAGAAATGAAAAGCCAAGGAAACAGAAGAAGTGGCTATGGACTGGATGAAGAGCTGAGGCAGGCGGATCTCAGGTGGCAGGTGAAAAAAATCTTTTCAAAACGGAAGGGGGAGCAACTGAATTACTGGTAGTGGGTTGGTTAGATATGAATTCAAAATTGACTTTTGAATTTGGCAGTGTAGAGATAAAGGTGATATTTACAAGTAATTTCAGAGAAATCCTAGGGAAAACGTCTGGTTCCTTAAAAAAGAATAGGCAAGGAAGTGGTGAAAGTGCGTCTTCAGAACTTTTTGTAGAGTTTTGCTCTGAAATGAAGCAAAGATATAGGATAGTAATTGGAACAATAATGTGATATAAAATATGGTCGTAATTGCCCTTCTCTGTCTCCACAACCTCTTTGCATTCTGACTTTCCAGGTCTTCTGATCAAGGGATGGAATCTGAGCTGGCCAGGTGACTTGTTTCAACATGAGAATGTGATGGGAGTGGTGCTGTTCTAAGCATCAAGATACCTTGCATACTCTGTGCTTTCTCTTGAAATCCTGCCTAATAACTATGCGAATAAGCCCAAGCTAGCCTGCTGGATGATGAAAGATTAAGTGTCCCCATTACCCCATCTCCTCGGTTTACTGCACTCTGTCACTCAGAGGACAGACAACTAATGCCCAGATGCAGAACCACCTAGCCAAATATAGCAGGCAACCATGATGCATGACTCAGCCAGAACAGAGGTGCCCAACTAAGCCCAATCTAAATTTCCAGCCCACAGAATTAAGCTAAAAATATAACTGTTGTTTTAAGCCACTTATTCTGGGGGATGCATGAAACCAAAATGATAACAGAGTTTTTGTCATCATTTGTTTTAATGTGGGAGCTATTGCAGCATGCTTGCAACTGGAAATGCAGTAGCAAACAATAATGATGAGAGGGGACAATTTTAAGAACAATGCTTTGAGTCAGAAAGTGGATGTGAGGTTCAGCATACCACTTGGAGTATTGGCCTTATGTAGCAGCATGGACAAATCCCATGTGTAGAGAAGAGTTGACATGGATACAGTAAGTACTGAATAAATGGAAAGACAGTATGTTTAAATGGTATTACTATCCTTAAGGACATTAATTTCAGACCTAGCATTTGCAAATGAGTCTTTCTGGTTCCAAAGCCATTTCTAACAGCTACCAGGAAACTTTCTTTGCTTTGTTTCAAATTCTTTCTTCACTATCTCTGTATATCCAAATCCTACCCAGTCTTTGAATAAAAGTGTCATCATTCCATGAAATCTTCCCTCATTTTCCCAGGTGAAATTAATCTTTCATACTTCTAAGGCCCGTAACAGTTGCATCTCAGTGATTTCAAATATAATTTGGACTTTCTAACTTGTAATCATTTGGGTTCATAGTATCTCTTCCTTAATTATAAACAATTAAATATAAGTTTATATATAATTTATGTTTGAATTACTGCACAATCTACCCATGGTATATAATGTGTAAATATGAACAAATGGAAAGGTTAATGTAGTTAAGCATTATATTTAACAGGGACAACAGTCCCTGAGCAGAAGAGCAAGGAAATGAAGCTGCTCAAAAATGTGAACCTTTCTTATCTCTTGGAATTTTAATGAATTCTTAAAGACCAATAGATGGGCAGTTCAGAATCTCCAGGAACCCCAGATATGAGTGGAGTCCATATCCACTTAAGAAATTTTTTCCAAGGGCCTCCACCAAATACTCATGAGGCAGATTGGATGTGGGGCAAAAGACCGTGAGCCTCCTTTAGTAGCACAAGTGTGTGAGATTTGCCAAAGATTGAGAGTGGAGCAGAAGTATCAGCAGAAGCTCATCCATTTTCCAGAAACTCTGTGACTACAAGGAAATGACTGGCTGCTGTTGGGGACAAGCATGAAATCTCCTGTGTCCTGAACCCCTTTCAAACACAAAGCAAATGACACCTGGAGAAGGAGTAAGAAACATGTCTGTGTCCCAGCACTGACCTTTCTTTGTATGAGGCACAGTTCGAGTCCTCTGGGTTTGGACAGGAAACCCTTTCAGCCCCACCCCAGGCAACAATCAGCTACAGCTGGGGAAGAGGCAAAACTCCTGTTTGTGCACACAACTTTGCCCTTTTCAGCTGCCAAACAGGGAGGGAAGGAAACTTACTCACACCCAAGGTCTCTAGCCTATACATGACAGAATTTAGTCACACTAGTAGGAGAAGCGAGGAATCTGCTCACACTCTCTAAGTGTGCTGAGAAACAGGTGGGAATGCTGAGAAAAACCCTATTCCTGAGGCTCAGGTGTATTGAACATGCCTAAGATTGAGGGTGGAGGAGAAATGAGAAGGCCCCTTGTTGCTGTCATAAACAAGAGCCCAGAGACAGAGCTCTTCCAGGGTGCAGGTGAAGGTGGGGAGGCAGTGTGCATGCACAAAAGCGCTAAGAAATATCCTTCTCTGTGACTCCAGGCCCCACATTAGCCCAAGGCAATGGTAGCTCAACCCAAGAGGATATCCATTTGCAAAAAGAATGAACCTCATCTCCTTACCTTACCACATACAAAAAATAACTCAGAATAGTTCGCACACCTAAATGGAAGAGCTAAAACTATAAAACATACAGGACTTTTAAAATTCAATCACAAGAGAACCCAAAGATGACATAAGAATGGCAAATAAGCATATAAAAGATGCTCATCTTTAATTGGGAAAATGCAATTTTAAAACTACTATGAGATACCACTACCTATCCCTCAGAATTACTAATATTAAAAGACTGAGCATACCAAATTTTGATAAAGATGTGGGAAAAAAATTGAAACTCTCATTCATTGCTATGGAGAATTCAAAATAGTAAAGTCATTTTGAAAAACAGCTGACCATTTTTTAATAAAGGCAAACATATTTACTATATAATCTAGGTATATACCCAAGAGAACTGAAAACGTGTCCACACAATGACCTGTACGTGAATAGTTATAGCAGCTTAAGCATAAATGTCCCAAACTTTAAACAACCAAAATGTCCTTCAACTGGCAAGTGTATAAATTGTGCTGTAGTCATAAATGGAATACAATCAGCAATAAAAAGAACTATTGATATATGCAACAAAATGGATGATTCTTGAGAGCATTGTTAATTTAAAAACATACACTGTTTAATTCCATTATGTGACACAAAAAACACATACTGTGTAATTCTAGAAACATCAAAACTATGGGAACAGAAAACAGATCAGTGGTTTCTTGTGGCTGGGGATGGAGAAAGGGGATTGACTGAAAAGGGGCACGAGGAAACCTGCTACAGTGATGAAAATTCCATATCCTGATTGAGGTGACCATTACACAGCTGTATACATTTGTCAAAACCTGTAAATGGACTTTTTCTAAATTATGTCTCAATAAAAAGAGAAAAGTTAACACCTTCAATATAATGGGTCTTGAAACATTGCAATAGCAAAGTAAAAGGTGTTGCACTTGTACAAGAAAAGTTGCTGACTATTCCATTGTATCTGAAATTTTTTGGTCAAAACTTACCATTGGAGATGAACCAGGTACATGCTAATTCTAAAATGCCTATTTAACCCAATGAAGCAGGTGTAACTTATCTTACATTATTTTCCCCAAAAGATTAACAAAGGAAATTGTCACTAGAGAATGGGAAATTGCTTAGAAAAACTATAGAAACCAAGCAAAAGTTAGCAGAGAAACATTAGACATTGGTTGCTGAGGTTCTCAGAGAGAAATAATAAACAAAGTTTGGATAGAAGTAAACTTCCTTCACTTTGTTCTTTCATATTATTCTGGATCAAAATTAATTCCCCCCAAGCTAATTGGGTGCGTGTGTGTGTTTGTGTGTGTTCCTTGAAAGCTTTAGCAAAACAATTTTTTAAAGTCTGTGCTTTCAATTCCTGTAAAATCCCTGAAATGGACAGACCATTTGGCCCTAAAAAACAGGTCATTGATATTATTTTCATTTATTAAAACAAGTATGAAGTAGATACCTATGATAAGCTCTTACCCTTACGTTGCATTGGCGGCCACACACGGTTTTGAGACAGGATGGGAAGAGGAGCTCTGAGTTCTTCCAGTTCTCTAATGTAAAATGCCTCAGCTTCTTAAATACAAAAGCACCTACACGTTAGCTCTCTGAGTTCCAGTTAGAACTGGTCCAGGCAGAACACATTTATCTGGGGACATAGTATGGCTGGATGTGATTGCCAACAAATGCTGAGATGGTGGAACTTAACCTGCATGTCCTGTATTTCAAACTCCTTTCCAGGAGGACCTGATACACTCTAACAACACTTGCCGCGAAATGCTGGTTAGTGCTTACAGATGCTTTATCACACCCCAGAGTTAATTTCCAGTTCTCCTTTAACACACCTCCAACTTTATGCATCTTTGGTATATTTCTTTTTCTGAAAATATCTTACTATTTTTCTTGTTGAATTTAGCATAAAACTCTGAAACCATTAAAGAGGCCCCTCCCAGCTCTAGGATCCATGAGCATATGAAATGAACTCCGCTGAAATAAATGTATTCACTGAGCAGGTATCTTAAATCTGCCAAACTACTATGAGCAAATTTTTCTGAACTGAAAGAAGAAAAAAATGAACTTCCAAAAAAGTTGAGGAAATTCTGAATGTATATGAAATATACTTTTAAAAATATCATCTTGAAAAATGATCACACAAGACAGATTTATTTACATTTGATGCTTCATTCAGGTCACTATTTTTTGTGATTGTCAAAAAAATATATATATATATATCTGATCTTATTTTGTAATATAATGCCTATTGAATCACAAGATATGTCTATTTGTGTTTATTTTTGCGTATTTGGCAGTCCCTAATTTTAGCATAGAATGACTTTAAATAAGGAAAAGAACTTAGTGTATCAGAATTTAGGTCTAAAAGTCATTACTAATAAACATAGATAGCACTTCTTTATCAATGTCATCAGATGTTCTGAAATGACTTTAAAAACAACCTAGTTTTTACAAATAATACATTAAGTGGGGCATTTAACTCATCCACATTTGAGTAATGCTTCAATTGTTATTTCTGTTCTCTGAAACCAGACATTGTGGGGCTATCAATAAAGTATTTCATCTTTTTTTCTCTTGATGTTTGTCACAACTTTGTTTATAATATGCAACATGCAAAACAGGTTAAATGCCTAACACAGGAGAGTACTTTAAAAAGATTTTGGTACACTCACAAAAATAGAGTCCTACCAAGAAATTCTATCAGTCTATAAAGATATGGATGCATGTTCATAATATATGATGAAACAATCAGGTGATACAATAATATATATAATAAAACAATTTGGGAAGAAAAAAATACATTGAGTACAGGTGAGGATGAGGGAATTCAGAGGAAGAATATTTAAAAGAACAAACACTAAGTCATTAACAGTGACCACCATTTGTTTTCATTCTGGGCAATAGTTTCTTCTTTTATTTATAATTCCTCATTTTTATGAGGAACATGAAATATTTGTGTAATCAAAACAAATATTTAAAACTCATTAAAGCCTCAAGTCAGATTCTTGGGCAAAAGAAGATAACTGGAAGCCAACATGTATTTAAAATAAATACAGAAAGCTAAATTTTAAATCTGTAAGTATTACAGATAAGCTGAGTGATTTATCAAGATAATGTTGTTCTCCATAACTAGTTGTAAAGTCAAGAATGCAGCAGAGCAAATATGGAATAGCAAAGGTAGTTAATGCCTACATCAGTGTTAGAGCACCCCTTTATAAGTTTTCTGGATAGTTTCACAGAAATATTCACAGAATATTATCTTCGAGTTGACTCTTCCCTCCTAATGACCCCAGCAGCCCTCTGCTGATTAAGGTCCAACTCCTACTGTGAAATTCAAACTTACAAAGCAGCACGTGATAGCAGTAATGCTAAAAGTACTTGTTCAGTGCTTCACTCTGTGCTAGGCAATGTTCTAAATGCTTTACTTGCAAAACCCATTTAGTCCTCCACTATTATCCATTTTTTTAAATAAAGAAACTGAAGCACAGAGAAGTTAAGTAATTTATCCAAATATAGCTCACCAGTGATAAGAGAAGGATCCAAATTTAGGCAGCCATGGTCTGTGTTCTCAACCACTGAGATATACTACCCCTCAACAGAAAATCAATGCGATATTAACAGAAAATAATATTCATATGTATATGTAACTTGTATTTACATCAGAAATTATTTGGGGGACTATCTGTCATGGCAGACTCCTATCAGGCAGTCTCCTGTGCTAGTCCTCAGAAGCTTCTGTGCTGGTTCACAGAAGTTTTCTTTGCCCAGAATCACCCAAGAGCCTCAAAGGGTTTGCATGATCCAAGTTTAGGTAACTTCCTGCAAGGTTTCCATGTTGCCTACAACGAACATCCCTGGGTATTTTTCCACTTTTTATACTCTCTGAGATACACTCAACACATTGGCTTAATGGAATTATCTTTACAAACAGAATAACAAGAAGAAATAGTCCCTCCCACATTTCTTCTGAAGAAGCCGCCATGAATTCTCTCAGTTCATTGACCGTCTCATATTTTCTGGTCTGTTCCCTGAACCCAGAAGATGAGGAAAAATAAAGTCCCCCCATGTTCCCACATATAAGGGAAAGTCCTGAACTTGGCTAACACTTCCCCTGGTAACAGTCTAACAGACCCTATCATATTTTTACTGCGTTCATATTTTATAGCTCAAGACCAAGTCTGAGCTATAATTTAATTTAATAATTAAAATTATTAGTATGGTATAAAGTCTGGTACTCGCGATATCCAGGAAGCAACACTGATTTAAGTAGCTGGTCTGTTTAGAAGATTAGGCAACACAGTTTATAAATACAGATATCCTTTCATTAATTATCTTAACCTTTTTTTAGTCTTCGGGTAAAAAAAGGTACATTTAATAAGATACAAAAATTAAAAATAACTTTTTGCATTGCTTTTTAAACATTTAATTAATGGTCTATAATGTCCCAGCACTTAATTAATAATATTCTGTTAATAGGTTCTGATAAATATTCTGTGAATGTTTGGAGAAAATAGTTGGGATGACACACACCTGAGTCTTTTCTTCTTGTCAATCTTAAATTTTCTGGTGATAGGTGATGTAGCAGCTCACCCAACTTCTTCTTGTTTCTCTTTAACTTGCTACAACAAATTACTGATTCTGACCACGTTCCAGTCACTAATTTCAACTAATCTAAACCTGGAGAAAAGAGAATTACTCATTCCCTACAGGTAAAATGCAAAATCTCTGAAGCAAGAGCCTAATTGTTTCTGTGGTGTCTCTGGCCACCTCGACGTCTTTAATTCCACCCCTTTTCTCAAGGTCAACATTCAAGGAAAAACTTAGGTTCAGAGGTATCACAAGAAATATTTATACCAGTGCCTAGGTGACTGGAACTTTTTCTCTTCTTTTCTGCATGTAAGTCTTTGAAGTCCTTGAATTCTTTGATAGTCTCTCCCTTAGATGATTGAGAAAATTTGTTGCTAAAATAGAATACTTATATTTGAAAATCTTGTGGAAAAGATATAGAACAGATTAACTTTTTCAAAAGAAACTGTTTGAAACTTTCTCAGTGATGAATACTTTTGATCTTTGGGGTAGATGAAATAATCATTAAGAAATTGAAGTAGCTTAATCCACATTGCTAAAGTCCCCACTCTCCTAACTCATTCTTATGCAGTCTGAGTAATGACTACAATTACCTGATAACCCAGATTTCCCACCTCCGAGCTGTGTGTTTGTCCTAAGGCTGTTGCTTAACAACAAAATTGCCTCAGGTGACTGTGCCCCTGTGCATGAAATTATTTTCAACAGCCTGAAGCATACCAGAATGTTTTATGTGACAAGTTTAAGAAATGTTCCTTATCAAATGGCACAGGAGTCACTTTTTACCTCTGTTGCCAATCTGATCTGCCTGGTTTGAATTTTTGAAAAAAAATAGAGAAACTCATCATACTTGCTCTGCTTTTTCCAGATACAGTGTCAAACTAATACACAAAGTTGCTTTCTAAAGCATGAACACCTGAATTTTCACACTGTCCATCAAGTTGTGCCTTTTTTTACAAGCTCCTCTTAGATTATTATAAACCAAATTTAAAGGAATGCAGAGTCAAACCGTGTCAAAGAACATGAACCGGACAATTACAATGACAGGTAACTAATTAAAAATGACTTTTTGTTAACTCCTGAAAGACACTAGTGTGATGCGTGACAATATTCAGAAATGTAGGTGCACAATTAGGAAGAATCACTTAAGTACTAGACTCTTCTCTAGAATTACATTAACACCTTTCTTCAGAAATCTGAGAGCATTTCCAAGTGTAAGCTTGTCTAGAATAACAGTGGGGCTAACAAGAATTCACAGAGGCCCATGGGCATGTGTGTTCCCTTCATCACACTTTGCTTGCAGGCCAGTTACCTCAGGAACTCCAACAAAATGCAGTGGAGAATTATAAGGCAAGCATCATTTTAAGGAACTCAGCTGTGTTTTTATGCTCCCAGTTATGATTGGTGTCAACTAAATTGTTTTAATCTTCTCAATTTATCATGCATTTACTCAAACATATACTAAGAAAATTTCTACAAAGGGAGAAACCTGGTAGTTTATTAGTCAAAATTTTCCATAGTGAGTTGGCATGTCAGCTCACGATAGGTAATATCACCCTTTAATGAGAAGAAGGGAAGATAAATAATGAAAAATAAACAACAATAAAAATAAATAAAAGGGAGGTAAGTTGGAATGGAAATAGGTACCTATTAGAATGAAAATAGGTCCCTGCTCCCTGTTAAATTTGAGATTATAAATTTGGAAATTTATAAAATGGATTTACCTGGTTTTCCGGATGATTTTCAGATTCAAACTCTAATTTGTCTCTTTTTCCTCAATTCCTCCCTCTCCATTTAATCTTTTTCATTACTTACCATATTGTACAAAATCTTTACAGATTTTGAAAGTTACGTGCAACCAAATGGCATAGCAGCTTCAGGTAGAAAGACATGAGGCATGGAGGTCATTCAAATCCTGTGGGAAAATGTGGGCAGAGGGAAAAGAACAAGGGTGTCCGAGTAGATACTCTATCTGGTAAGCAATGCACAAGGAGAATATACTGCAGCAGCCAATTCAGGCAGAAGAATGGTACGGTATTATATTAAGTTGTTATGAAACATATCTAGAGTGTCTGACTCATGTATGGGGAATCAAACCTCATGGACTGTATTAGTTTTCCACTGCTGCTGTAATAATGACTACAAATTTAGTGACCTAAACAACATTCATGTATTATCTGAAAATTTTGTGGGTCAGAAGTCCACATACAGTGTGGCTTAAATGGCTCATCTGCTTAGAATCTCAAAGGCTGAAATTGAGGTGTTCACAAGACTATGTTCTTTTCCTATTTACAAGCTTATTTATGTTGTAGGCTGAGTTCAGTTTCCTGCAGTATTATGACTGAGATCCCCATTCATTGCTGGATATCAGACAGGAGCCTGCCTTTGTTCCTAGGTATGCCTGCATTTCTTCTCATGCATTCCATGTGGCTCTCTATAACAATGGCAGGGGTTCTTCTCACACCTCGAATCTTTCTGACTGCACCTTCTGCCATATTCTTCCAAGGCCAGCCAGAGAAGTTCTCTACTTCTAAGAGCTCATGTGGTTAGAATGGGTTGACTGAGATGATACAGCACTGCAACTCTGGGGGGAAAATATGTTCTCAGCCTGGAGCAAATAACCTTTGAAGCTGAAATCAGTCAAAGGGAGAAATAAAGTGGGAGAAATCCATTTATTGCTTACAAACAGTCATCTACTTCTGCTCACCTGTGTCTCTCATGAGTCAGCTGCAAAAGGACCCCAGAAATACCACTTTGGTCCAGGTTCCCACCCGCTATCCACCCACTTTGTAGTCACCTACTGATATGGAGATGGCCTACTTCTCTTCACCCCTTGGAAACACCTAGTGATATGGAGATGCACTAAGGCCAGGTAAGAGATTCTGGAAATACTGCAATTTACCCACTGCCCACCCCTCCAGAAATCTCACCTTACAATATACTTGCTCCCCATCTTCCACAATGCCCCCTGTGTGAGAAAACTGCAGCACTGTAACAAAACTGATAACATACAATAACAAACGCTATAAAATCATGATAATCCTCAAGCCGGCGGATTCAGCTAGGTTCAAAGTCATATGCAGGTTAAGTCCATAGCTCGCCCACTCTACAGGAGGCCAATAACTGAACCAGTAGGGAATTCAGTGCTCTCATCATGCAGCAATTACAGCCAGGGAGCAGGTCCAGGCCACAGTGACGACAGAAAAAAATAACCTTAAGGGTGATAAGATACATGTTTTAATGACACCAGCATAGGCAAATCTTGTCCATCAGGTAGGGTGCATGCAACAGAGTGGTCCTGTGATAGGACAGTGGCAGAAATGGGATCTCATCCTGGTCTAGTATACCAGACCTTCACCTCCCTCTCTGTGGGAGTTACAGATAGATCAATATATAGGGCTAGGGAAGGTACATGCACTGGCCATAAAAATAAAACAAAACTTCAGTGTAAGATGCACCTACCTGCGGGCCATTTTGGATACATTACCATGGTCTTTGGGGGCCACTCTGCTATTATTCCAGGAAAACACAGGAAGCCAGCTTGGAATCCGGCTTCCAGGCTTTTTCCCCAAGGTGCTAGAAGGGCCAGCCATCGCTGGTCCATGTGTCAAAATGTCCAGGGCCACATCCACTCAATAGCCTCTCCAGGGTTTAATGCAGTAGGGGCTGGCAACAGGATGTTGCTCTGCTGCCCATATCCTGGCTTCAATAACTCCTCTTTGGTTTGCACATACACTTTTATAGGAGAGGCAGCAATGTGTGTTAGCATATCCACAGGGCTCAAGGCTCCTTTTTGGGATTTCTCATTCAAACACTGTAGCACTGTCTATAAGCAAACTGACCAGCCCCATAGGCTATTGGTGTTCAATTTCAGGTCAGATTTCAAAAAACCACTGTACTTCTCTATCATGCCTACCCCGGCAGGTTTATATGGTACATGAAACTTCCACTTTATTCCAAATTGCTGCACCGATTCTTGTAACTTAGCATGCACAGTAAAGTGGTTGCCTTGATTGCTCTCAACCACCTGCAGCCAGCCATAGGCTGCAGAGATGCTCTGGTTTTGATGATTTGCTGATGTTGTGGAGGAAAAGCAACTAACAGTCCGGTAGCTGTGTCCACACAAGTCATGGCATTCCAGTATCCTTCTGATATGGGTAGAGGCCCAATATAGTCTATCTGCCACCTGACAACGGGTATCAGCCCCCTGACTATTGCCCCATGCTGCTGCAGGACTCGGCATAAGCCCCCCTTAGAGCACACAAGGCACCCCTTCCGGGCTCTGCTGACTTCTTCAAAGGTCAACAGCAAGCCCCACTGACTGGCTGCAGCCCACATTGTCTTTTGCCCCACGTGCAACAAATGCTGATGTAAACATTGGGCTACATCAAAGGTCTTAGTCTGACCGTAGGCCCATAGGTCTTGCCACAACTCTTGCCCCCAAAGGGGCCAGTGACCAACCATCCAGTTGGCATGGTACCATGTCAGTAGCGACAGGGTCAAGCCCCGATAGACGGCCCAGCTGTCAGTGCAGACAACTATAGGGGAGGGCTCCTGGGTGATCACGAGCCATACTGCCTGCAACTCAGCCCAGTGGCTACTCTTCCCCTCTCCATCCTCCATTTATATTGTCTCAGTGTTAGGATGGAAAGCCACAGTCCTCCACTTTGGGGGCTGCCCATGACTGGACCCATCTATACCAAGCATCTTCAGGTATAGGGGCTTTTCCCTCCTGATAAGGACTCTCAGCTACCAATGGCTCAAAAGCAAGTTCTTCCTGCTTTCCACTGGTATAGGTCACTGGCCCCAATAAGTCTTGGAGTTCTCCACTTAAAGGGTTAATAGAGAGGGCACTATGCTGCTGTAAATAATAGCTCCATTTGGCCAGTGTAGGCGTGTATGCCATGCCACTCTGTGGCCTTTGGGTCCAGTCTTGTACCCACCCCAAGATGGGATAGGTGGTTATTACCTTGGTCAGAGCTGTTCCAGTGATGGGCTCCATAGCCAGCAAGGCATGGTATACAGCAGCCAGTTGCTTCTCTATCAAGGTGTATGGGACCTCTGCTTCTTTCCATAGTTGTGACCAGAATCCAATAGGTTGATGGGTCCATTCAAGCCACTGCAAAAGGCCCCATCCATAACCATCTTCGGTTACATGAACATCTAGCTCACAGGGCCTTGATGAGTCCATTACATTCAAGGCCTGTATGGCCTTGACTTCTTGCTTAGCAGCAGTCAAAGCAGCTGCACATGTTTCATCCCAGTCCCACCTGATGCCCTTTCTTACCAACTGGTATAAGGGCTTCAGAATTTGTTCTAAGTGTGGAATAAAGACTCTCCAATAGCTGAAAAGACCCAAAACTCTTGAAGACTGCCACAGTGGTAGGAGTAGGGAAAGCCTGGACCTTGTCTATGACTTCTTCAGGAATAACTTTAGTTTTACCCTATCAGACAGCCCCCAAGAACTTTACTAAGAAACCAAGTCTCTGAACCTTGGTGCTGTTCACAGCCCATCCTGTCTCCTGTAGATATTACAGCAGTCTAGGAACGGCCCCTTCTAAATCTTCAAGAGAACCAGACATTAGCATAATATCATCAATATAGTGATACTGCCACACCATTTGCAGTTTCTTCCATGTGGCCAAGTCCTGGGCTACAAGTCCATGACAAATGGTGGGACTATGGAGGTATCCCTGTGGAGGGACAGTGAATGTCCATTGCTGGCCTTCCCACATGAAGGCAAACTGCTCCTGATTTTCCTGTGCTATGTCAAAAGAGAAGAAAGCATTAGCAAGGTCCACAACATAATGATAAGTCTATGGATAAGTTCATGACTGAAGTTGTCCATAAGGGCTGCTATAGAGGGAATAGCAGCATGCAAAGGGGCTGTGGCTTTATTCAATCCCTATAATCCATGGTCATATGCCAGGAGCCATCTGGCTTTTTCACTGGCCACTCTGGGGAATTTTTTTAAAAGGTCTGTGAATAGGCTTTATGATGCCCACCTTCTCCAACTCCTGTAGAGTTTCTCCAATTTCCTTGTGTAAACACTGGCCCTGCAGAATATCAACCCCTAAAATATATTCAGGGATGGGAGAAATGTACATAGTATACTCCTTTGGGAGTAAACACTCTATCCACAGTGGGATTTGGGCTTTCTTCATTCTAATTGCCTTACCCCCATAGCCATCTATTGCAGTAGGAGTCCCAGGAAAATGCCCAGGGTTGCCATAAATCAGAGAACATTCAGCTCTTGTGTCCACCAGTGCCAGGACATGTTGTACATTCATGGGGTACCAATGAATTGCTAATTCTACATTTGGCCTCTGGTCCCCACCACATTCCCCAAGGTGGGGGCCTTGACCCCCCCAGTTCAAACCACAACACCCAATCATCCTCCTGTGGGGGTGAGGGCCCAGACGGAGCCTGAGTACTGTCCCCCAGGAAGTCTTGCAGGGACACAGGCTAGACATTGGGCTTTGCCTCTGGCTTCCATGTCCTGGACCTCAGCGGCTGCAATTACTGCTCTGACTTTAACTGGTGCCACAGTTCTAACAAGATCCTATGGGGCTGCTCATCACGTTTTTCTTTTACTACCCCTGCCTTTATCAAATCAACCCGCATCTGGTTCTCGAGACCTTCACGGAGCCCTTTGCCCCTCTCCTTTTAGTTGCAGCCCATACTTCCTTCTGTGCTCTTATTGTTTCAACCTCCCCCAGATCTGCTAAAATATAAGTATCCTCACTTATGGGGTGCCCTATGTGGGAGTCAAGAATAGTCACTAGGGACTGAAAGAGAGATGGGGGAACTGTATGGAGCACCAGATTTCTCATTCCTACAGTGAACAACTCCTCATCCGGGCCGTGGGGTCCAAATCATAGACGATATTTTTCATGCCCAACCCCAGTAACACCAGCTGTAGTTCTGTATATGTTTCCCAGCTAGTGGGTAAGTATGGTAAATCACCCTGATTAGGCCAAATGACCCTGATGGCAGCTTCAGCCAATACAGAAGTGCCTGATTCTTTGAAGTGTGATGGGCACTTAACAACCACAGTTGGAGGGAAGGGTGAGTTATCAGGGAAGCAAAAGGACAATCTTTCTAGTTTAAGGTTCTTAATTTTAATTCCATATGCAAAGTCCCTCTGTCAAGTAGTGTAAAAAATTTACAGGTTTCAGGAATTTGGCTATGGACATCTTTGGAAAGCCGTTTCTGGCCTACAATACAATTCAGATTCCCTTGGCTTCCTCCTTCTTTCTCTCTCTGTGTCAGTAAGTGTCCTTCCCATTCAGGCTGCCCTTCCATGTTTGGACTAAAATGAACCACCACACCAAAGGCCACTGACATCAGGCTTCCTGAGTGACTACTGAGGTCCCATAAGATATAACCTGAAATGTGAGGAAAGATATTCCCTGGAAGATGACCCTTTCTAAGGAAGTCATCAGTGCAGGCTGATACAGCCGCTAAGTGACTCCCTGGGTCTCTATCCAGCCTACTGTGAAGTGGTAAGAGAATGAAAAAGCATCATGTCACAGTGCTTCATATCTTTATTAGCTTCATATCCTTTTTATCTGCATCATCCCCTCCACCTTAGACTTGTACCTCCTAAATAAAATAGTATAATTCTTGCCTCAGGCTCTACTTTCCCAGAGGACATTGACTAAGTCTAATCTTTTTAACTGCTCCCTTCTCAGAGGTGGATTCTTGTATGGTAATATTTGACATACTGGCCAAAACTGAGTGGAAGGACTTTCAGAGAACACTTCTTTCCCAGAAATATAAAACTGGGCTGATAATACGAATCTCAGGCTCTGCATGCAGTCAAAATTGAGGTGTTATAGATCACCATGTACACTGAAAAGCAGAGAAAGTTGTACTACTAAGAAAGAAAACTAAATCAGATTCATAGAGAAGCAAAGATCAGAATCCATAAGATCTCAGACAGACAGATCACCCACAGGAGTTGGTGCATGCCTTTGCCCCTGATGAAATTTCAGTTTCTGTTCTCAAGCCCCTAGTATGACATGCACTTGTATCCTCACAAGAATATCCTCCTCTTGGACTTAGCTAGTTTAAAATGTAGTTCAGCTACTTGCAATTAAAGAGACTCTTTCAGTTACTCTTGCTATGTAACAAAGCATCCCAAAACCTATTGGTCAGAAAACAATCATCTTATTATACAGAGATTCTGGGGTTAAGGAATTGGACAGGGCATATTGGAGAATACTTATCTCTTCCTCACAATATCTGGTGCTCAACTGAGAAGACTTGAAAGCTAGGGCTGGAATCATCTGGAGGTGTTCCCACCCATATGTCTGACAAAAGATGTTTGCTATTGACTGGACTGTTAGCCCAAACATCTAAACATAGCCTTTCTTTGTGGTCTTTCCACATTGGCTAGTTGGGCTTCCTCACAGGATGGTTTGAACGTTGCAAGAGAACAATGAAGCACATGGCACTTCTATGATTTACCTCAGGAGTCATGTAATATTTCTTCTACTATACTCTAATACTCATAGTCACAAAGGTCCACCCAGCTTCCTTGGAGAGCAGGGGATGAAGATCCTACCACTCCATGGGGGGAATGTCAAGGTCCTATTTTAGGAATAACATTTCGATATGAGGTCTTGTAACAGACAATATTGGAAAATACAATCTGTCATGGGAACTAACCTTAAGACAATAGGCAAGTTAGAGTCAGGTTTTGGAGGTTTCAGTGACAACTGGAAGCTTTGGAGTCCATCATGGAGTCAGTGCAAAGCAGTGATTTTTGAGCAAAGAAATGAGATGGGTACAGAAGACTAGAAGAAGGTGGATAGATAGAAAGGATGAGAACTGTAGTCTCCTGAGATTGTCTCATTTAATGTGGCCAGGATTTTTACTGTCCAATGGCTATTCTGTTGTCCTTTGAAGGCAAGCCAGACGAACACTGTCATTATCTGTATCAAATGCATTCCCAGTGATTTTTGTTACTCTGCCAATGTTGCTTCATCATAGAGCTAACTGCTAATTTGAGCCTGTATTTAATGAGTGTGCTGAGCACATCAGTGGTTACCAGGGTTTATGGAATCAGTTTGAAGCTTACACTGTTTATTCAACTGGAAAGATGATTTTCATTGTTTATCATAGCACGGACTGCATACAAAGCGCTACTCCCTCACCCCTATTTAAGCTCTACATCACTACGTTAAAGGGTTTCTACACACAGGAGTTTTGGCTTAAATGGAAACATTTTTAACAATATGTGAGATTCTCTCAAACACACATATGATCTGAGTGTGACTTTAGATTTAGAATGAAAACTTAAAAGCCAATAAAGGAAGATGGTGAAGTAGATTATATTAGTAAAGTCTTCACCAAAGAAAATAGTCCAAGATCCTTTATTAGCAGAGTTACCTTTTCTTTTTCCTTTGCCAAAAAGCTATTTATTTTCTATGCTACATTTCCTCTATTAACAACCTATAACATCACATCTGAAGACTTTTTAAAGGATCTAAAAGAGTAACATGAATTAAAGATACCGTGAAGAACTTTTTTTGTATCCAAAATATTTCCTAGTATATTTATTTCATACTTTTTGAAAGCCATTTACCCAGCTTTCAATTTACTAGAAATTTCTCCACTTACCCAAGTCTTTCAATTGCATTTATCCATTTTTTGCTTAATAAGAGAGCATAGGGATAAATTCAACCTTTTTATAAAAACTACCCTTCTTAAAATACTGTGGGGAATGATTCTGAAATAAAACCAATGTTAAATATACATTAGATTTTCCTGTTCAGTATGTATATAACAAGAGACCTAATGTTTTATGAAAAGATATTGGTTAAATGGGCTACATGGAAGTAATAGCTCATCTCTTAAAATAACTCTTCCATTTTCATAAGGGTACCAGTTTTGTACTCATACCGTGCTTTGCACTGGGGAGTCTGCTACTGCCATAGGATAGAACTGCATGGTCTGCTTCCTAAGCCAAGACAGCAAACATTTCTCAGAGCAGACACACAGGAGAAGAGTATGCCCTATTTGTTTCACAGGTTTAAATATTATCTTTGTCTTCCAAGTGTTTTACATTTCTTGAAGTCTGAGACATTATCTTTTTTTCATGAAAACATTAAATAAGAACTTACTGAACTGTTGGTTTTCGTGCAGCAAGAAATACCTATATTTACTGCAATCTGGCTAGCAAGTGGCTATCTGCTATGCCTCTTCCATCTGATTATTAAATTTTTGGATCACTTGGACAAGACTTGCAAGTTATATCAGGCAATTATATACAGGATCTTTAACAGCCCCATTAGATGTATGTGTAATCCTTAATAATGTTAGCAAGAGACAAAATATTTGCTCCATCTTAGGTAGAGTGTAATGGAGGGATTTAATTTCATTAAATCACAAAGCAGGAAATTAAATTGAGAATAAAAATACTGGTAATTTCTTCTTCTATCATTATTGTTAAGAATATATCTAGCATGTAATATATGGCCCCAAATTCTATGCCATTCCTTGGATTTTCCATTTGTAATTCCTTGCAACTAACTACTGGACTTACTGGATTTTTTTTTAAGGGGGAAAGCAAACAAGTAATTGTTTATAATACAAAAGCAGCTTGGCCTGTGGGAAAAGCATAACCAGGTATATCCAACTATCCCCTTTTCCTCCTGGAAATCTGAGGCAGATTACTTATGCTTGCCAAGCCCCGCTTTTCTCAGCTAAAACAGGAGCATCACATAATGCCCTCACCCCACTGAAGAGTTGGTGCGAATTAAGTAAGACCCTCCCTACATGAAACATGCCTAGCAAAATGTATGGATGCTAATAGGTATTAAATAAATGATATCTGCAATTATATGGTTATGATTGTGTTGAAAATCTATGAATAGATTTTATTTATTCATTGTAAAGAGTTGATGGATACCTGCTTTCTAGGTGATGAGATAGTACCCTTATGGAGTTTACATTCCAGAGAGTAAGATAGAAAGTGAATAAATAATCCAACAGGGTGGTTTTCTTCTGACTTAGCAGTAAGGTCTGAGACAGCATTTAAAACAACACTGCTTTCTGCTGTTGCTGCCTTTCCAGCCTCAGCCAAAGAACTGCAGCCCTCCTCAGCCTGAGATCATGAGATCACACAATTCCTCAGTTTGAAATGAGACACCATTTCTGAAGTTGCGGAAATAAATCACTCAGCACTTGTTTGCTGGGCAAAAATGAAAGAGACCTCTGCTCTTAAGACACCCTCTTAGGGTTCATGCATGAAACATGCAAAAGCATTAGTGAGTGGGCCAAGAGGCAAACTGGAAACAGAAAAGCCATATCACCAGCTTTCCAGAACTTTGAGGCAGGTGTTTATATACGAACAGTTGGAAAAAAAGACTGGCAGCTCCTCATATCCTCAGGTGTCTGTTAATCCAGGATTTGTGAGCAGCTTCATATGAACTGATGACTAGTGGATTCAGATGTGGGGTGCACAGGTGGCTTTATTGTCTATGAGTTCAAAAAGTGAAAAACATCATGGTCTCATCACAATTTAAATTTCTGAAGTCAAAGAGTTAACTCATAGTCTTCAAAACTGTTTTTTGCTTTTTGCCATGATATTCAGTGGCCACAAACAAACAGCAATAGTATTTGGCCATGACTACAGTGCACACAAGAGACAACTTGATTTTTCTCCTATCACAGCCTTCAGGGCTCTTCAGGAGCCCCCTTCTCCCCACCTTCAGACATCCCCTCCATCTGTGACACATTCACGTATTAAAATGTCCGGTCCAATTTCATTCAAGGAGGGGGGTCTGTTCATACATTCCTTTTTGATCTGCTTTCATCAGGGCAGAGGATGCAGGAATGAGGGAAGAAGGCAATGTCATACATATGCTGGATAACAGAGGCCCCTGGGAGGGCTCTTTAGCATCTCTGACACAGACAGTGCCCTCAATGGCTGGTCTATTCAACCCCTTCCTCAGCTTGGGTACAACTCAGCCACTTACCTGCAGGCAGGTCCCACAGCATCTTCGTCCCCTCTCTCCAGACATATCTATTTCAGCTAGTTACTGCTTCTCTAGATAAAAGCAGGCACCAATTTATGTCATGCTCCCAAATTCCTGGAGATAAATGTCAGGTTCTGCAAGATTCTCTCACCAAGCCCTGCCCAGTGGCTTCACAAAGACTGGACTACAAGTGGCTAAGCTCACTTCTTCCCATCTGGCAGGGAGAGGTCAGATGCTACTCTTTACAGGCATTTCCATTATCTACATTTGATTCTCTTAGAGATTCCCTAATTTTGGCCTGAATCGGAGTGAGGATCAGGTAGACAATCTCTTCCATTCCCTACTCCTGCAAGGGGAAGAGTCAAAGCTCCCTCTACTTTAATATTCTTTGCAAGGAATCCTCTTGGATTTCTAGGGGTGGAAAGGAGTTATTGGACCGAGTCCTCTCTTGTCAGTAAGTCCTGAGTGCTTATTCCGGCAGCTTGCTTTTAGAATGTGGACATAATACCGTCTATTATCCTAAACTTGAGGTTTCTAAATTTGAAATTCTAAGACAGCAGGAAAATCCCATTCCATATCCTATTACATTTTATTAAGTTTATTTGAACTATGATCTAAATTTAGATACCAGCCAAGGATTTACCTGTTTTTTTTTTCTTTTCTTTATACAAGAATTTGTCTGACTAAAGATCTGCTTGTACTCGACTTCTCCTCTTGGCAATGAGTTCCCACTTACTTCTGTCATTACTTGTCAAATCAGCCTTTTTCCTTTAAGGGAGATAGAGAAACAGAGGCTCATGGGGAAAAAGTAGGGAAAGAAAAAGGAGAGAATGTTTGTGAATGAGAGATTCAGAATTTTGCAATGATAATTTTAGCTCACTACTCTGAATTCTTCATGCCACTTTTCCCCCAGAGATAAAATAACACCTGATATATGATGTTTCCTACTTTTTGTGACATGACCTACATCTTTCAATGGTTATGTGCTTGTAGGAGCATTTTGGGAACAACATATATTAATTTATCCTGAATAGCAGCAGAAGTAATCTTCTCATAAGGCATATCATTCTATTCTGAGTATGAGAGGTTGTTCCCAGCTGAAATCAACTGGCTTTGAGATTCAGAGACTGGCTGACTGCTGACTGTTGGGATGACCGCCCTCAGGCTTCTATCTGCAAGAGTTGATAAACCTGGGGACAAGAGAACCTTCAAAGATTTGGGCTAGGTACCTGAGATTATTGAAATACATAAAACTGAATGATAAAAATCATCAATATCCCAGCCTAGTGGCTAGATCAGATCTCCATCAAAGAGGTCTGAATTTCTTAGAGGATTTTCCTAACCAATTTGTAATTTCCTTAATTCTGCTGAATCAGACATGTTTGCTTTATTAATGGTCTTCTAACACACTCAGGCTCTATATTTTAGTTGGAAAGGCTATAAACAGTGTTTCCCTATCTTGAGCCAGCTATCTTCCCTTCTGTGGATAACTACAGTGTATTTAAAACAACAAAAACAAAAAAGGTTTATGTACTTGATTACAAGCTATGGACAGTGGTTTATTAAACCTTTAATCTATTGGTATGCCAGTGCTGTGAACAATCCTTTTGCACTTGTTTTATGAGCTAGGCCTTAAATAAGGACACTGAAGTGTTAAACATACATGAGCTGTAGCTTCATCAGTAAGGATTAACACTGAGTACAGGGCTTAAGAATCTGTAAATAATCTATGTGTAAGAACAAAAATCTCCACATTTGTTGAGACAAAGCTCAAGTAATCTGAATGTCCTCTCACCCCACCAAACATAAAAGTAGTGAAAATGAGGTAATACTAAAAATCACTTCCTAAATCCCATGACTCATTGGCTTTGATTTGCTAAACTGTGTGGCCTCAGCTACCTCTGTCATCCCCACTCCCACCAGTCTTTTACTTTTCCCTTGTGATAGTTTTGTTATTTTTTTCAGACAAGGCTCTCCCCACACACCCACCCAAAGTAGCAGCAAATAAGGTCACCAAGAACTCCCCACAAAGATTTACATTTCAGAGCCTCAAACACACAAAGAAAGATTAGACCAAGTATCTCCTGATGCAAAGTGTAAAATCTAAAGGCACAGAGTTACTGGCTCAGTTCAGGTGGTCAATTAACTATTATCAAGGCGCTGAGCGCACTGGACACAGGCTGCTTCTGTTTTGCTGGGAGCCTGAAAACAATGACAGCTCTTTCCTAATAGGAAGTTAAGGGCTTAAGTTTCCATTTACCTATTATTTGCCAGCTATTTTACTAGATTCTGGGGATACAGCCATTAATAAGAAAAGTAGTTCTTGTCTAACAGAATTTATGTGTTATGGTGGAAAATGATAATTAAACAAGAAACAAAACAAAAATTCAGTAAAATAATAGCTAACATAAATACTTTTAAAGAAATCATATACCATGCTCAACACTTCATATACATTAGCTGCTATAATTTTAATAAAACTTAGTAGGATAACTTTACAACTGAAGAAAACTGAGGTTTAGCTTGGCAGCACAATTTATGCCATCTCACCCAGCTAAGAAAACAGAGTTGGGATTTTGAGAGAGGTATGAATGACAACAAAATTTACACCTTCTAGACTAAGTTACACTCTAAATGTTATTCTTAAGGAGAAGCACACAGGAATACATAACAATGACTTTCATGATCAAGGAAAGGTTCTCAGAAGAACTAAAGTATAAACAGGAACATTTAGCATAAATATACTTTAGATAACCAGAGAGGAGGTGGTGTATTCTAGAGAAAACAACAGCAGAAGCAAAGAAATGGGAGTGAGATGGTTTTGGTCCAGGAAATAAAAGACCTGCAGTACTGCTGAAGCATAGGAAGGGTAAAGTGCTATCAAGAGAAAAGCTAGATGAGAATTCATTCACATCATATGCATCAGTTTTTTCCCTTTTATTGGAGAATAGTATTTCATTATATAGACGTACAATTTGTTTATCCATTCCCCTGTTGACGGGCATTTGGATCATTTCCAGTACACAGATAAATCCACTATGAACATTTGCATGTTTATATGTCATTGTTTAAACCTATCTTTTATTTCCCTTTGGATAAACACCTAGGAATGGAATGACTAGAGCATATGGTAGTGCAGGCTTAATTTTATAAGAAATTGCCAAATTTTTCCATAGTTGGACCATGTTACATTCTTACCACAGTGTATAAGGGTTGACGTTCCTCCACATCTTCACCAACACTTGGCATGGTCAATCTTTTTAATTTTTAATTTCTAGTAGGTATGAGATGGTGTCTCCAGGTGGTTTTAATTTGTGCTCCCCTAAAATATTGAACATCTTTTCAGGTAGTTATTTGGGTCCACATATTTTCTGTGATGAAGTGTTTTCTTCAAATCATTTTTCCATTTTAATTGAGTTGTTTTCTTCTTGTGTTTTGACACTTTTTTGATGTTCTATAATTCAGGCCCTTTATCAAATATATGATTTTCAGATACCTGCTCATATTTTGTGACTTTTCATTCTCTTACCAGTATCCTTTGAAGAGCAGAATTTCTTAAAATTTTGATAAAATCTGATATATCAATGTTTTCTTTTGTGAATCATGCCTCTGGTTGCATACCTAAAAATTCTTTGCCTAAACCCAAAGTCACAGAAATTTTCTTCTGGGTCTTATTTTTAAAATATTATAATTTTATATTTTATACTTAGGTCTATTATCTATTTCAGATTAATTTCTGAGTCATATGGAAATTCAAAGGACCTAAAAAGCCAAAACAACTTTGAAAGAGAAGCACAAAGTCAGAGTCCTACCTGATACCAAAAGTTATCATACAGCTACAGTAATCAAAACAGCATGTTACTGATCTAAATATACCAATGGAACAGAACAAATCAATTGATTTTCAACAAAGGTGCATATGTAATTTAGTGAAAAGGGGTGATCTTTACAACAAATCATGGTGGAACACTTGGATGTCCATAAGGAAAAATAAACTTCAATTCATACCTCATGCCATCCAAAACTGGTCATAATTATTAACAAAATAGCTAAAAATAGTAAACAAAAATGTGACTAATGGAATCTTGATTAACACAATAGATACACCAATATTTGTCAAGAATAAACCAAGACCTATACAGGAAGAAAAATACCAGGAAAGGTTTCACTAAAATAAGATTATCATATAATTGTTACATAAATAAAAATAGTTACCACAAAAAAGCAAGTGCAAAAAGAAAAAGGTTTAAATTACATCAAAGGACTTTCAGAAAGGAAATTTCATCATTTTAGAAAAGAGTATTTTCTTATTCCAGATCTTTTCAGGCTTATTGTTAGTCATGGGACCCTTTATTCAAGGGAAATTTAAGCAGAACTAAAAACAACTTGTTGAAGCTAGGGTGAGGAGTCAAAAACCACACTAGCTTACCGTTCTCCCCCAGCTTTCCGTACATGCATAGGAACACCTACCATTGAGGTCCCTAGAATTCTCCAAGTAGATTTCAGTTTGAAGACTAGGTTCTTTGTGTGAGTGTGGGAGAATTGTTTCTAGAGTAAGAGGATTGTGGATCATCAGTATGCACATTTTCAACTTTATTAAGTTGTATTAGTTTCCTAAGGCTGCCATATCAAAGTACCTGAAACTGGGTGGCTTAAAGCAACAGAAATGTGTTGTCTCACAGTTCCAGAAGGCTAGAAGTCTGAAGTCAATGTGTTGGCAGAGCCATGCTCTCAACAAAGTCTCTAGGGGTTAATCCACTCTTGCTCCTTCCAGCTTGGAGCTGCCTTAGATATGCCTTGGTTTATGACAGCCTAACTCACACCCTTGCCTCCATTTTCCCATGGCATCCTCCTTGTGTCTTCACATGGCCACCTTCTTATAAGGACATCAGTAATGTTGAATTAGGGGACTTCCCCACTCAAGTATAACATCATCTTAACTAATTACATCTGCAATCACCCTAGTTCCAGGTAGGGTCACATTCTGAGTTACTGAGAGTAAAGATTTTAGCATGTCTTTTTAGGGGTAGACACAATTCAACCCATAACACTAAACAATTCCAAATTGTTCTTTCAGTTGGTAGTACCAGTGTTCCAGTAACAATGTATTAGAATTCACTTTTTTTTTACCTACTAAGCATTAATAGATATTATATTATGTCTAATTTTATGGCTACAAAATAGTACTTCTCTGTTGTATTCTTATTACTAATGAAATTAAACATCTTTTTACATGTATAATGTGTATCCTGGTTGCCTCTTTTATGAATTCCTTATT
This sequence comes from Smutsia gigantea, assembly GCA_032199065.1. Classification (NCBI taxonomy): domain Eukaryota; kingdom Metazoa; phylum Chordata; class Mammalia; order Pholidota; family Manidae; genus Smutsia; species Smutsia gigantea. The sequence continues at coordinate 41,192 of JAVSCE010014588.1, read as the reverse complement.
CATGTCCTTTGTCTATTTTTCTATTGGGTTGTTTGCCACTTTTTATTGATCTGTAGGAAGTCTTCATAGTTTTTAGATACTAATGTTTACCTAAATGGCTATATTTTACATATTTAACAATTAAAACTTAATCTTCAATGCAATTAACTTGCTGTTAACCTAAAAAGAGAGAAATGAAAATCTGGGGATAGAGGAGTAATACACAGCATTTGTCAACTATGGTGGGAGCATTAAGAATGCAACCAGCTCACCATTATATTTACATACATACACACAAACATCTTCACAAGGATTAATTGTTCTTACTCCTAAAATGAAACTGGGACTCCCAGGCAAGTAGAAAAGCTTAACATGATACCAGTTCTTTTAGCAAAGGAATGATAGGGACTTTTCATGACTTAGAATATAATTAAGGGGCAAATGAAGACAAGCCTCAATAACTAGTTTCAATAGTTTCCTCTATTCTTCATATAAAACATTACTGAAGTGCTTATCAAACAACCTGAATGTCGACATGCTGAAAATTTTCATATATATTTGAAAGAAAAACTGGAAAGATTTAATGAACAACTTGGAGGAAGCCAACAATATGAAATCCAAATTTTGACAATGGATAAAACCCATGCTACCTTTAGAGTTTATTCTATGTGCAAACATTTAGGAACGTGACTAGAAGAAAGAATACAAAGAACTCTAAAAGTAAAAGGTGGTTGTCTTCATTTTGTGCTCAGTAGGATTTTGGAGATGACAACTTTTTAAAATACAATTTGCCCATTCCTAAAAGTAGTGTAAGTATATATATATATATATATACACACGCATATACATATATGTGCATACATGTAAATAAATAAATATACATGCAAATAAGGAAATACATACACTTATATAAATATGGAAATACACAAACATAAAATTGAGAAAGTACATGCAAAGTCATACTACTTTAAAGTCAAGTACAGTTTTTCTCCAGCTTTTTCTAAGAGAAAATTTTTGCCTATTTTTAAAATTTTGTTGACTGTATAGTAGTCAGGATAAATTACAGGTTATGCTTCAGTAACAGGTTAACTCTGATATCTGAGTGCCTTAACATAACAAAGGTTTATTTCTCATTAACTCTGAGTGTTCAGTACAAGAATACTTCACTTATTCCACAAAGTCTCTGCCTGATGGAAGTATACAACCAAAAATGTAGTTTCAAAACTCTTTTCAGAGAACAGTAGAAAGAGTAGAAAATCACTCAGAGACTTTCTGCTCACATTTCACGGACAAGAACTAGACAATTGTCCTACTTAATTGCAAGGGACCTGGGAAGGGTAGTCTCCCTTATGCCCAAGAAGAAAAGAGAACTGGATATTGGTAAGCTTTATAATATTTACCAGAACTGATATGCTTTCTTTTCTTTTTTATTTTGGAGTGGTTGTGTTTTTTCTTGGTAAGAGTTTCTGAGGAATTTGGCCTTACATCTTTTTATCTTAGGCAACCCAAACTTGTCTGAGTCATCGGGAATTTCCATGTGTAATGTTATGTTGGCATTTTTTAATCTATCATATTGCTTATTAAATTCCTTTCTGGAAAGGATCAGCTTAATATAGCACAGATACAGTTGACAGATATGAGCAGAAAGCATCAAGGGAAGGTAGCAGGCAGGGGGCACTCCATGGCCATGACCTCTGTAAGTTTACCTCTTATGGGATTTCCAGTCTCAGCATTGCAACAAAACAGGAGTTTCTCAACCTTGAGTTTAGAAAGTAATACATTTTAATTTATCAAGAATTTGAATACTATTCCTCCTCCACTAACATGGTCATTTGCATTTGATTTTATGGCCCTTTCTCCTTTCCTATAAAGAAGCAGCAATTATTTAGCCACAAGAAAAACTGAGATAATCCAAAAGATACATAAGGTAGGAAAAGTCATTTTCAGGTTTAATAATAAAAATATGCATTTTCATACCTTTGGAAGGGAAACTGAGGATGAGGCTAAAATCAAATTTATATAAAAGATCTGATTTTTGATAAATTTTGAGAATTTTTGTTCTGCCTTTTGTAAATGGAGAGGTTTGACAGAAATTCATACCTTTATCACTGGACACAGTGACCCATGCTTACAGGCCTGTTTAGCATCTTGCAAGGGATATTACACTTTAATTTTAATCTTTGCTTTATATATTATTTTTATTTGAGAAGGATGGAAAATAAAATCTATTGATCATGAACTTACAGGCTTTGTCACCTAAAATTTAAAAATATTCTTAGTTCAAACTAATTGTATTTGTCTTCGTGGTCCAGTTCTAATACCATCTCTACCACATTTTGGGACTCACAAGAAGCAATTAAATGTTTATTTTCTTGTCAGTTCATAGCCATTTGTTAACCAATTCTTTTAATGAGGAATTAAGTACTTAAAAAAAATTGAGTGTTGATTTTCTCATCTAAAGGATTTCGAACTACCTGGGAACAGAAAGCATATTTTATTTCATACTAAGAAAAAGCCTGTATTAGTTTCCTATGACTGCTGTAACAAATTACCTCAAACATGGTGACTTAAACCATAGAAATCTATCCTTCCAAAGTTCTGGAGGCCAGAAGTCTGAAATCAGTTTCACGGAAATAAACTAAAAAGCATCAGCAGGGTTGGATCTCCACTAAGGGTCTAGGAGAGCATTTGTCCCTTGATCCTCCAGCTCTGGTGGCTGTCAGCACACCTTCACTTGTGGTCACACTGCCTCGCTCCCCTCTGTATGTGTCTAATCTCCCTCTGACTCTTTCTTGGAAGGATGCTTATGATGGGATTTAGACCCAACCAGATAATCCAAAGTGATCACTCATTTCAAGATTCTCATCACATAATAGAGACTCTTTTTCCCAAATATGGGAGCATTCACAGATTCCAGGAATTAGGACATATGGACATATCTTTGGGACTCATATCAGGCTACCACATACACAACCTTTACCCAGTCTGGAGCACAGTCTTTAGAACATAATAGGCACTCAGGAACATCTTTAGAGCAGTCTGTATCTGTTTCTCTGCCCTCTGATTGCAGTGTCTCTTATCTCTGCTCTTCCTAGGGTATACCCTCTTTTATGGACTGACTTCTTTGCTCAGCATCAGAGTCAACCCCAAATGGCAGACTTCATTTTAGGGACTATATAATTTTCCACCTCAGTTCCCTACAGATTACTAATTCATTCTCTCAATGGCCTTATTCCAAAATCCATGAGAAAGACATTCTAACCCATCCTTTGTGTCTGGTATTTGCTACCTGAACAGGCAGTTTAGACCAATAGGAAAAGCTCAGAATTATATGTTCTGCAGATTTTCTCTTAAGGAAGTGGGGCTAAAAGGAGCTGTAACTGTTACCTCTAATTTGGTAGACACATTGTAGACACTTCTCTAATTTTTGGTATCCAATTCTAAACTTCAGTCTACAGGTTTGCTAATTAGAGTTTGAGGACCTCATTTAGAGGGAATTTATTGAATCACACTTCTTTCCTTCATTTTCTATATACCACCTCCAGAAATTTGGGAACACTTTTTTTTCTGGACAACTCAAGAACAGAACTTGGACATCTGCTGGGCCCAGGGCAAATCATCTGATTTCAAGCCCCAGGTTAATCTCTATCTCTATATATGACATCTTATGGCAAAATACATTCTTTCTAGTTCCAATTTTCTAGCTTCATTAGGGGGAACAATGTACTTAATGTACCATTCTCTACTAACTTGAACAACTCCAAACTGATATAAAAATATACTTTCAGTAAATAATTAAGAAGTAATATAAATTTCTAAATCAATGTATTTTATTGTCACTCCAAAGTAGATCATATGATGCATTGTGAAATCCAATAATAGAAACAGAAACAAGACAAAAAATAAAACAGAGAAATTCTATTTTGTTACTGCCAAGAGGCTGGAAATCCCCTTCAAGAAAAATTTTAAAATTATGATAGCAGCTGGAAGCATTTAGGTATTCCAAAATACTTCAACATTCCTGATAGGCTGTCATTTAAAGATTTAATCATGTATTTAGAAAAGAAACAAAGTGTGGGCTTATCAGCAAAGTGATTTTTGGGAAAATTGCTTTCTTGTTTCTAAGCAAAGCAGAAATTATAGACATTTGGCTCAAATAAGTCTTTTTCTTCTGTATCTTCAAGAAAATATCTCTGATTCATGCCTGCTGCTTTCTCTCCCTTACCTCATTTTCAAAGAGGTATAGGCAGGAGATGGAAGGGTGTTAATGTCACATATATTCAACCAGTAATTAAATTTTTTAAATGTTTATGGCATTTCCTCTGTATATTTTACACATGCTTTTGTCTGCTATTTTACAGTTTGAACTTTTTAAAACTTTGTTTTCCCAAGAGACTCATGAGCCTCTTCCATAAAATGCTTCCATACTTTTTGTTTAATTCCTCTCAAATTTTCCCAGGACATTCTTTTGCTCCCTGAAAGCAGAGACAATCATTCTAGGGAAGTTGGTTAGTTTTCTATGCACGAGAGTTGTCCTGGGCCCTCAGCATGGAGTATCTACCATCAAATCTAGATGGTGCCTAGTCGGAGGTCTCCATTACTTACGTCTCTGTTTGCCTGCCTCTAAACTGAGCATAAAATATATGTCACCTGAAGCCTAATTATTGCTAGTTAAGCACGCTCACAACCTCACATGAAAGATGGTACTTAAGATTAAACTATGGCATTTATATATTAGTTATAAATATACTTTATGAGGAAAACACCATAAATTCTTTGAGAAAATAAGTTTTTCCAAACAATATTTTTACTTTTCTCTCCAATACTGATCTTTGTGCTGTCCTTGCAATTTTGCTTTTCTACAATGTCACATAATTGAAATCATACAGTATGCAGTCTTTTCAGATTGTCTTCTTTCATTTAGTCATATGCATTTCAGGTTCCTCTATGCCTTTTCATGGCTTGATAACTCATTTCCTTTTAGTGCTGAATAATATTCCACTGTCTAGATGTATCACAGTTTATCCATTGATCTACCGAAGGACCTCCTTCTCATTTCCAAGTTTTGGCAATTATGAATAAAGCTGCTATAAACACCCATTTGCAGGTTTTTGTGTGGACATAAGTTCTCATCTCCTTTGGATAAATACCAAGGAGCGCAATTACCATTCTGTATGGTAAGAATATATTCAGTTTTTGATATCTTGTCTTTTCAAAGCATCTTGTCCAAACTGTCTTCTGAAGTGCCCATACCATGTTGCAATCCCACGAGCAGTGAGCAAAAGCTCTGTTGCTTCATGTCCTCACCAGCATTTGGTGTTCTCAGTGTTCCAGATTTTGGCCATACTAATAGGCATGGAGTGGTATTCCATTAATCTATATTTCTCTGATGATATGTTGTGGAACATCTTTCATATACTTATTTGCCATCTCTAAATCTCCTTTGGTGAGGTGTCTATTAAGGTCTTTAGCCCATTTCTTAATGAGGTTGTTTGCTTTCTTATTGTCAAGTTTTAAGAATTATCTGTGTATTTTGGGTAGCAATCCTGTCGGATGTGCCTTTTGCAAATATTTCCTCCCAGTCTGTGTCTTATCTTCTCATTCTCTTAACATAGTCTTTCACAGATCAGATGTCTTCAGTCTTAATGAGGTCCAGTTCATCAATTATTTCTTTCATGTATCATGCCTTTGGTGTTGTGATTTAAAAAGTCGTTGCTATACACAATGTCATCTAGGTTTTCTGGTTTTCTCCTGTTATCTTTGATGAGTTACATAGTTTTGTGTTTTACATTTACATTCACAGGTCTATGAACAATTTTAATTTAATTTTTGTGAAAACTGTAATATCTGTACTTAGATTCATTACTCTCATGTGGATGACCAATTGTTCCATGGCCATTTGCTGAAGAGACTATCTTTTCTCCATTGTATTATTGCTTTTTCTCCTTTGTCAAAGATAGGATGATTATATTTATGAGGGTTTATTTCTGGGATCCCTATTTGTTTCATTGATCTAGTTGTCTGTTCTTTCCCCAATACTTTGATTAGTGTAGCTTTATAGTAAATCTAGGAATCAGGGAGTGTCAGTCCTCCAACTTTGTTCTTCTCCTGCAATATGGTGTTGGCTATTCTGGGTCTTTTACCTCTTCATATAAATGTTAGAATCAGTTTGTCAATATCCACAAAACAACTTCCTGGGATTGCATTCAATCTATAGTCAAGTTAGAACAAAATTACATCTTAAAAATACTGATTTTTCCTACCCATGCACATGTAATATCTCTCCATTTATTTCATTTTTTTGTTTCATTCATCAGTTTTGTAGTTTTCCTCATATAGATCTTACATGTATGCTGTTAGATTTATAACCTAAGTATGCCATTTTGAGGTGATGCCAATGTAATCATACTGTGTTTTTAATTTCAATTTCTACTTGTTCATTTATAGTACATAGAAAAGTGATTGGCTTTTGTACATTAACCTTGTATCCTGCAATATTGCTATTATCATTCATTAGTTCCAGGAGTTATTTTTATCAATTCTTTCAAATTTTCTACATAGAAGGCCATGTTATCTGAGAACAGAGACAACTTTTTATCTTCCTTCTCTATCTGCACACTTTCCTTTTCTTGTCTTATTGCATTAGCTATGACTGGACTGATTTTAAATTATTCAAATAACTCATTATTTCTCCTTATCTACATATAGGACAAAGGAAGGGAAAATCTGAGAATGAACAAGACTAAAGATTAATATGGCAAAATTATACTCTTTTTAAAAATTATATGTATTCTAGCATATGTGTGTGTTTGCTTATGTTTGTAGCTGACACCAGTTCTTTAAGGTAAAGAATTAATTTCAGGTCAGAACTCTGATCTTTCTGAGACCACTGAGTCTAGCAGCAGAATTCTCAATTAAGCAGGTGGGAGACATTCATATTCAGCTCATTCCAAAAGGATAAGGCTTACAGATAGATGGCTCAGACCATATAAATGCCAGTGGAGGTGAATTGACTTGTTAGTTTTGTGGTTTATCTGGGGGTTTTCCCACACATCAAATGTCATGTTAAGCAGAATTTACCCCTGAAGGGTAGTTTTAGTGGGTTGATGAATAAATAAGATATGCAGGTGTGTAGAAACTGCAAAATGAATTGAAAGATAATAAATGTTCCTCTGTTCTTCCCTGGAGCCATAGAACAGCTGGTAACATATCTTTTTCTTTGCTTTTTCTTTATTCTTTTTTTCAACATTTTCATTGCCAATAGAGAAATCTCTTTATTTCCTGTGCATTTATACTTTAGCAATTTAAAATTTCCTGTTATTAATTTCTAAACTCTCTTAAAATGTGTTAGTTTTATTTTAGCTTGTTAAAAATACTGGTTTGAGGTTGCAGCTTTTAATAAAGTAGGAACAGGTTTCCAAGATAAAGTGGGATGGCATATTAATACCAGTCCTAAGTAAAAATTTTTCTGTACCACCAGCTAACAGCCCACATATGCATTATCAAACTTAACCATAACTAGGTAATGAACGGAGGTTAAAACTTTCAGTTTTCAATATATCCTTCTAACTAATCATTCTGAGTATTATGGTAAACATTATTTTTAGCAATTCCAGAAAAAAAACAAAATCTCTGTTCTTAATATGGTTAACTCTTTACAAAGATAAGACATCCACACATGAAAAGGTAAACAACAGGGGAGTTAAATAGCCTATACAAAAAGAATAGGTGTTTCCAGCCATTATACATTAATATGATACAGACAGTAAATGCTATAGAATTCAGATAAGTCAGGGGGACATTGCAAGCAAAGTCAGTCAGAGAATGTTCCACTGCTGGTCAGACTTGAAAGATAGGCAGGATTCAGAAAGAACATAAGTTCAGAAATTAAGGGTGAATGCGTGGATGGGTGAAGAGACTTGGTGGTATGAACAGAAATGTTGGAAATAAACATGCTGTATTAGGAGAGTAATTATCAGTCTAAGCAGACATGGAAGCCAAAGTCAGAATGTTCTATTCTAATATCTGCTGGTACATTTGAAGTTTTGCTTTATGGATCTTTTTCCTCAAATCAGCTGAGACTTCCCAGAGGCAGAAACAATGTTCTTCCTCCCATTACCACTGGCCTCTAGCCCATAGCTGGCACATCAGTCATTTACTAAACCTTAGTTAGATGAATGAAAGAAAGCAAAATACATACCGATAGGTTTTTCTATCAGTAAAAATCACAATCTACCATTAATAACTGGACTTTACATTCTCCATAAGAAAGGCATGCGATATGTAAAGAGTGTGGCTTCAGATGAGCTTCTATTTGGCTTTGCACTAAAAATGGGATCAATTGAAAAATAAATTTGAAAGTGTTGAGGTAAACAAAGTTAAATGGGTTTATATTTATGTATCCATTCATTCAACAAATATTTATTGAGTACCTACTATGTTCTAGACCCAGATCTAGGTGGAGTTAAGGATAAAGACAAAGTAGTTAAGAAAAATCTCTGTCCTCATGTTGCTTATATGCTAGTAGAGGAGGAAAAATTTAGTCATGTCTGTTATATATGGTAGTTTGTAAAAGTGGCCCACATTGTTTACCTGTTCCCGTATACACATTTTTTGCTGTGTAAAACTGTAGTGCCTGCTAACTCTTATCCTATGCTTGAGCATGTGACCTGCTTTGGCCAACAGGGCATTAGCAAGTCGGTTTAAGCATACTGAAATGCCTGCTGGCTCTTGCTGCCCTGTCAATGTCAGGAGACTGTGCCTCTGCTAGCCTGCCGAAAGATGAGAGACACATGCAGCAGAGCCAAGACATGGCAGTCATCTCAGTGGGGCCTTCCTAGACCAGCCAACACTCAGGAGGCGCGCCTAGCCCGTATTAGTAGAGCTGCCTAGGTGACCCAAGATGACTATAGACGCAGGAGTGAATCCAGGACAGATCAGATAAACATTACATGTTTGAAACTAAATAAATCTTCATGGCTGCCTACCATGAGGAGCTGAGATTGTCTGTTAAATGCAGCATTATTGTGGAAGAGAAATATGTGTGACAGAGAAATATAAAGCTGGAAATGTCAATAGGAAGTGCCAGGAGGAGATATTTGCAAGTTTAAAAAAGGTAATCAACAAAGGCCTCATTAAGACAGTATTTCAGAAAAGACTTAAAGGAGGTAAGAGAGAACGCCATGTAGGTATCCTGGAGAGAAGGGAAATGTTTTAAGCTGAGGGAACAGCGTGTGCAGAAAGTGTGGTGTGGTGTCTGAGGAATCACTGAAGGTTAGTGTAGTCAGAGTTGAGAAAGTGACACAGAGACAAGGGAGACGAACTTAGGTTGAAGGGAAGCAGGCCAGAACCAATTTTGTAGAGTTCCAGGACTTCTCAAAGTCTTGATTTGCTAATAAGCCTTGTGAGTTTCCAAAAAGGAGATTAAGATTTCTGCAGTTCCTCAAGTGTATTTGATGACCCAATGCTTATTTCACAGAGTACCCCAAGCACTAGAGTACTGAAGAAGCCACGTGTGGGTGGTTTGAATCTAGGCCGAAACAGAATGGTTTGAGACAAGCTGAAAACTAGCACCCTGACAACATTCCAGAAGATCCAGGAACTTGAGTGGTGTCTGCCCCAAATCACACAGATGTGGTTATGTGATTTGACATGTTGCAGATACATTGGCTTATTTCATTAGAAGTTTCATATATGTCATATTATGTCATTGTGTGAATGTTCCAAATGAAATAAAATTCTAGCAAGGAAAAAAAAGTTTTAAAATTCACAGAACTTGTAAACCACCAAGCCTTCCAAGCTTTCCATTAATAACAAGCAAGAGAAGGTTCTCCAGATGTTCCTAACCCACATCATTTGAGATGGCGAGCCGACATTTTAACCTGTCTCAGCAAGGAACATCTCATTTCTAAATAAAAGGAAGAAATGGAATTTCTGTAATGACTTTAAAGATGGATTAATATTTAAGTGGCTTACATAAAAATGCGTGTGGCTACTGATTTCTTACAGTGAGCACCATCTCAATCCAAGGGCCTGATGCCAGAGAGGTTTTGCTGTCTCTGTTGAATTTAAGACTTTGTATACATGAGATGAGAATTTTCAGTCACACTGTATCTTTGACACCAAACTCTCCTCCTCACCTCCTTACTACACTTTTTTCATCCCCACTCCTTCCAATTATAGCTATTTCTGAGAGTAAGAATTTTAAAGGTAAGAATGTGTATCATCTCCAGCAAACAGAATCCACTGTGTTATAGTTAATGTTTAAAATCTCTCAGCCACCAGCCAAACTACTTGTTCAGTTACATCTTCCATATGTTCCTTCTATTGTGTTGTATATGAAATATTATGTGCAGAAACATCTTGAAATACTGTAAATTAAGCATTTTGTAAGGAAACATGGTCCCTAGACAGCATATCACATACATTGACAACTGCTATGTAAGTATAAACTACCTTTTTGCAAACTAAGAGGAGGCAAATTTTCCTTTACTCCCCTGAAAAATCCATATTCCTTCCTTCCATGACTTCAATTCCTTTTCTGCAGGCCAGAAAAGAGACTTTCCCCCATTACTGTCCTACATAGCTCCTGGCAGGGAAGGCTTACCAAACGTGTAAATGTTAGAAAACAGTGAAAACAGGAGAGCCAGATTCAAGTCCCAAAGATTTTCCTGCTGTAGATGCCTGGTATCTACCTCGCTTCCAGCATGGACTATACCTCCCGCTAGGATGAAGCCCACCCAGCCCCTGCTCTTATGAGCATGGCATATGTCCTTTGAGGGAGTAGAATGTAAATAACTATTTATTAAGTAATAGATATTTACTGGTTACCTGAGAAGCCCTGTCTACTAGATCCTCAGAGACCCTCAGAGATATGGCACAAATACTGGCCACAAGGCGAATACACTATAATTGGGGGAATAAAGTGATATTTCTATGTAAAAAATTAACTGTTCAAAATAAATTGAGTTGTTCAGAAACTACCATTACAGAATTCGGCAGAGTAAGAGCCAAGAGGGAAAACTTTAGAGATGGGGAATCTTTCATTTCAGTTTTGTAACATAAGCCTAAATTCAGTTAGGTAGGATGAGAGACATGGAGATGGGTACATGCAAGGCTCTTGGTAGGGACACATTTTCCTTCCAAAAAATTAAAATAAAAACCTCTCTTAAGAGTATCAGGCACTACCCTGAGTAAAAGATGGTAATACCTGAGATAAAACACCTGTTCCCTTGGATCTTACATTCTAGAGGAAAACAGCAACAAGCAAGTACTGAGTAGGCAGTAAGCATCACACCAAACTTTGATAAGTATTGTGAAGAAAATAAAACAGAACGATGGCCTAGGGGTGGGAGGACAGCCTCAACAAGACAGTCAGGGAAGGCTTTTCTCAGGAGGGGATATCTGACCTGTGGCAAGGACTGGTGTAGACAATGTATGTGAAGGATTTCCCAGTTCTAACTGGAGAATTCTGATGTCCCTGGGAAACACTGAAGAGTGATTGAGAAGTTAAATAGAGATTCATTGTGGAGATTCAGAAAACACTTTAACATATTAAAGACACCTGAAAACCCTACAGTAGAGCAAGCGTATTGAACTCAATACTTCCCCATCATGCCTGACCATGATGGCCACTATTTTGGTGGTAGGGGGTGGGGAATGGAGGGGTGGGCTGTAATATAAGAGCATTTTCACTATGGGTCCTCAGAACACTGTTGAATGCCACACTAAGAAGTCTGAAGACTAGAATAGAATAAACTATGAATGGAGCTCCCTGTAGTTTTGCCATGCAGTAACCTGTCTGGAGTTTGATCTGTGGTAAACAGGAAACAGGAAACCATTTTGAACAGGAAATTTACAAGGTACAAGTATGTGTTTTGACGCTGTTACCCTGATAGTGATAATGCTAAGTGGGCTCAAGGAAGCGGAATACAGATCTTGGGAGACCAGTCGGTAAACTATTATTCTACCTAAGCAAGAATGTTTGAACCAAGAAACAGTAAAAGGGATGAAGAGAAAGGGAGAGAGATGAAAGATTAAGAAAAGGGACTGTTAAACAAGTGGGTCTCTCATGTGGAACACAGGAGAGGCACTAAATAGTGAGTTGGAAGATATGGTTGGTATTGGTGTGGTGGATCAGAAATAACAAAAGAAAATTAAATAACATTTTTATAAGCAAAGCCTAGGCAAGAATAGAAAGAGGAAATAGCAATGAGGTTGGAAACCAAGTTGAGATCACGGTATGAATGGCCTAGAGGGGAAACTTCAGTGTTTCAGTGGAAACATTTTTTAGGCAATCTACTAGGTCTGCGTAGGCATGATTTGAAGTATGTTTAGTAAGTTGTATTAGGTACTAGTGTGTAGGATTAATTGGAAAAGAAAGAGAAAGAAGATAGGTAGAGCCATTCAAGGTCAATTTCAAAAGTCCAGGTGAAAGACACACAGAATGGGGCAAAGGGACTAGGAAAGAGGAAAGAGGCTCAAGCTGTTTCACAAGTAGAACATGGGAACTGGCTGGGAAAGAAGAGTGGAGCACGAGTGCATCGTTTTCCAGAATTGGGAAGACTAGTTACCCAATTAGCCGTGAAGGGTGGAGGCAGCAGGTACCTGGGAGCAGATTCTCCATTCCATCCAGAACAGCTGAGTTGGACGATCTAGTGACTTATTCAGGAAGAGATGTTCTTGCAGCCTGATGTGAAGCTGAAGGGAGATCTCAGACCTAGAGATCAAGACTGTAGAAAGGATCAGGTTAGCAGAGAAGTCAAGAGGTTATGACACGTTGTCCAGCCTCCACACTGCATGTGACTCTGAAAGTTAATTCCATGTTCTGTGACTCACTTTCCTCCTCTATAAAATGGGGATAATAATAATAATACCAACATCATGACATTGTTGTGAGGGTTAAATAAGCACAGGGGAGGTACCTGGCACACAGTGTGTCTGAGGACCACAGTTATTATTTTTATTGGTGTTGTTATTGCTATTAAATGACATAGATGACAGGCTTTTTTAAAGCAATGAACTTGAACATAATCTTCAAATAACTCTACTCTCTGCATTTAATTATTCAAGCCTTCTTATTCTTCATGAGAATGAGTAAATAATGCATATTGCTATGTAATTTCTATTTTGGTTTTCAATCCAAGCTCAGAAAAACTGCATAGTAAAGACCCAATACACTGTATTGTTGCCTTACGTACAAAAGTATTATTTTTAGGTAGCTGATTAATTAGACCACTTTAGTAACATTATAGGTCTATCACAGATTTTGAAATAATTTCTAAGACAATTTAAGACTGTTAAATTAGGATCAACTTGGAGGTTCAGAGGGAAGAGTGAAGAAAATGTCACTTTATTCCTGAAGATTCTGTCACAGCTATTTACATTACTGATAATCTTCATCAGACACACCAGGGTTAGGGCTTGGGAGACTTAAAAAAATAAGTTCTCCAAGATTATATGACTACAAGAATATTAACCATGTTTAATAGGAAAACCTATCTCTTATACATCATGAATGTTCACCAGTTATTGTTGCAGTAAAACTGTGAAGATTATTAATGCAATTCAGTGAAGCAGGTTGTGAACGTCTACTTGAAACCTTCATGCCCCTTAATCCAGCCTGTCTCTCAAAGCGGCCCTTCACAAAGGAAGGGGTCGTCTTGTCAGCACATCCCGCTCTGCTGTACAGTGAGGAAGCTGATCAGGTCAACTGACAACGGCTCCCTGGAAGCAGTTAATACCCTGAAGAGTTACAATGCTCAGGTGACAACAGCAGTGTCTCTTTACAGAGAGAAAACTGTCAGATCACACGTCTTAAATGAAAAACCTCAAAAATAAAATTGCAAAGCATACTTTCTGGGTAATTTTTTAATGTCTAAAAAATAATTTGAATATGTATTTGAAATGAGGATTCAGTTCCTTTATAGAACTTTTCCTAATAGTGACTAATAACATTTTTAAAAATTCTGCTGAAACGTAACTGTTCTACGGAGAAGCACATACAGAGTAGATTTGTGTCTTTAAAGGACTGTCAGAGATACATATAATGAGTTTTTAATATTCCAACTTGCTATCGAATGTACATACAGGTATAGATTTTTTAGCATCTGCAACCAGGTCACGTAAGCATAGATTTAGGCAGAGAATATTTTCAATTGTTGGACCCAAGTTGGTTTTGTTATCCAAGATTATGTTTGTTTCTTTCCTCCCAAATGATACTATGAATTGAAAGCATTTCCCTTTAAATTAATTAAGAGCCTAAAGATGGTCTGATGTTTAATGTTTGAAACACCCGGAGTTAAAAGAAAGTTGCCACAGCATAGAATTCACAATTGTATTTTATATGAAATGACACATCATCTCTATTGAGCTCCAGTTTTTATAAAAATCTCCCTGCAAATTTGAATGGAAGATTCTTTTCGGGATCTTCCAAAGGAAGCTGATATGCTTGCAAGCCTGGAGCCCTGGGCCGGCTAGGTAGGTGGGGAAGCACCGGAGTCTGAAATTTACCGGGAACCTCTGGGCTTCCTGGCCCCTACTCCTTGACAGCAAGTCTACAGTGATTTAGCCCTTCCCAAATGTGTCTTAGTAGGGGAAGAAGACCTCATGACAAGTACCAACTATGAGGCTCCGCATACTAAAACAAAGGCCTAAGTGAATAAACCTAACACAGGATGAGATGTGTTCCTGGGCTAGTGAAGAGTCTCAGCTCCTTGAGAGCCTAACCATAATAGGGGGCTATTTTTTGAAAATTTGTTAAATATGCTCTGTTAATTGAGACCCCATCATTTTCCAGCTTGTTAGTGAGCTCAGTCTGATCATTCAAATTTTCTCTCCTTTCAGGTCATGAGGAGAGTCCCTGTCGCCTGCCGGAGCAGTGGGAGGGAGCACCGTTCTGGGGCAGAGGCCGCAGGCCCGCTTGCTCAGGGCTGCCAAGGCGGAGCCCAGGGCCAGGGTGTGGACACGTGTACGCTGCCAACTTGCTAGTATCGGCTATTTTGATTTTAGAATTCTAAGATTGTACATGTTTATTATACACACGACCCTAAAGCAACCAGGAGAAACTGAGATTGGGAAGTCAGTCTGGCAAATGAAACATGAAAAGGGCCGAGATTAGACGTCTTACCCCAAATTCCTACTTCATGGCTCAACTAACAAATGAGACCCAAGTGCCCTCCTGAGCAATAGGAAGTTAAGGAAATTACCCAGAACCCTTTTGAGGAAGTCATAATGATTTAAAATCAAAAACTGACTTGAAATAGTTTGGAATAATTATTTATAATCTAATAGGTGGGGAAGGGACAACACATGTAGGAAACAGAAAATAAAAACAACAAAAATAAACAGGAAAAATAAGAAAACAGTTTATGTTTTTTAATATATGTGTATATATAGAACACAGATGACACTTTTTTCTGGATAGTTCACTTTCCACACAAAAGCTTAATGAAAGAAGAAATATTTTCTGTCTTTCCCCTCTGTATCTATATCTCCCAGCACTTAAAAATACTGCCTGGAACATAGTAGGTTCTCAGTAAATAATTACTGAACCAATCAACCAATGAATAATTATAGCCAGGTTATAAAAAGGGTGCGGCAAGTGATACAGGTAAACAGGATCAATAGCAGCTTTCATGGCGACAATGGGATTATAGTACCAAGTGGGAAGGGGACATGATGGCATCCTTGGCAAATATTAAACACTCCCCTTTGGCTCCTGTGGTGGTAGTTTCCCTTTCATTCGGCATTAGCATATTTATGAGATTTCTCTAATATTTGTTCACAGGTTGACTTCCCTACTAGACCACAATACCTGTTTTTCTACTACTCAGTACAGAGTCTGCCACGAAGTGTTCAATAAATATTCCATGAATGAAGAAATAAATAGGAACCTGGATAGCAAACATGATTGCAGATACGTTACTAATTGAAATGTCAAAAATCCCTTCAGGTTACAGATGGAAAAAAATTATAGGGTGATATCCTTCTCAAGGTTTCTCATACCTCTCGGACCACTTCCGTTTATTCTATTCTTCATTCTGGGAAAGGACTCTCTTCTCCCGCTGTAGTTCCAATAATGACCACATGATGGCGCTGACACTGCACCATAAATACTGAAGCAGCTAAGCATTGTGGATTCCCTATGCCCTTCCAGGTGCTTCCCTTTCTCCGCTTTCTGCCCCCACTTTTTGGCTGTTTCCCCTCAGGACCTCCTTTCTATCCAGTCACACTTGATACATATAATACTTGCCAAGAAGCTATCAGATCAGGACTGGTTACTGCCCACCTGAAGCTGGTATGTTCTTTGTTCTCAGACAGGCCTAATTTTATATATTCTTCCCATCTGAAAAAGACATCTAAAAATATATTGAATGCTGTTTAAAAGCTGTACATTCTTAGTTTGAGGTATAGGTCTCTTTATTTTGCACTTGATTGGCCTCTGCAAGTGACCTATTCCTTCCTAAACAAAATAGCCAACAGAGCAAATTATGTCCTGATATGTTAATAGATTCCTCCGAGTTAAGGAGATTGAGATGTAAGGTTTTGCCAACATATGCAAAAGAAGTAGACTCTTGCAGGGTATAAGGCATCCATATATCTTCAAAGTAGATTGGAAAACAGAACAAAAATGAATTACTTGAAAATCACCTACTTGCTAAGGATTAAAAGTGGGTTCAGAAAGCTGATAATTAATATGGTTTCAAAAATAGAAAAGGGATAAAGATTTTATTAAGTTAAACTAGGATTTTCTTTATTTTTCAGTTGAGGCAAATATTAATCATTGGGAAATGCTTCAATATTTATGTTTCTTTATAAACAATTTTGCTGAGATGTAATTTTCATTTAATAAAATGCATTCATTTAAATAGTCTGAGTTTTGTCAAATGTATATATACTAATGTAAATACCACCACAGCCAAGATACAGAACTTTTCCAATGCCTGAGATAGTACCTTCAGCCCTTCTCTCCTCACTGATCTGATTTTTATGACCTGAGAATACTTCTACCTGACCTGACCCTTATATAAATGGACTCATACAGTATAAATGCCCTTTCTGTATCTAGCTTCTTTTGCTGTTTTTGTTTTGATGGTGATCCATGCTGTAGTGTGTGTACACAGTTTATTCTTTTTTATTGCTGAATAGTGTTCAACTCTGTGAAAATAACACAATATTTAATTCATTCCTACTTGGATATTCAATTTGTTTCCAGTTTGGGCTATAACCAAAGCTGGTATGCGTAACCTCAAATGGGGCTATTCATTTTATTTATGCCCATATTATTGTGGATATATGCTTTCACTGCTTTTGGGAAAATACCTAGGAGTGAAATTGCTGGCTCTTAAGGTAGGTGTTACACATAAGTGTCATATATATGGTTATAAGAAACTGCCAGTTTCCAAAAGTGGTTGCATTCGTTTCCTAGGACCGCCTTAACAAAGTACTACAAACTGGGTGGATTAAAACAGCAGAGCTGTATTCTGTCAGAGTTCAAGAGTCCAGAACTTCTGAAATTAGGTAGTGTGATACCAAGGTGTTCTCGTGGCCAATCTCCCTCTAAAGCCTCCGGGGAAGAATCCTTCCTTGCCTCTTCCATCTTCTAGTGGTTGCTGACAATTCTTGGTGTTCTTTGGCTTGGAGCAACATGACTCCAATCTCTGCTGTGTCTTCACATGGGCTTCTTCCCTGTATGCCTCCTGTGTCTCTGTGTTTCAGTTTCCTTCTCCTTGTAAGGACACAAGACATTGGATTTAGGACCCATCCTAGTCCACTATGACCTCATTTTAACTTGATTACTCACACAAATACCCTATTTCCAAATCAAGTCCCACGAGATTCCAAGCAGACATGAATTTTGGGGGACACTATTTGACCTAGTTGAACAATTTTACACCTCCTTCCAATATATATGGGAGTTCCAATTGCTCTGCATCCTTGCCAATCCTGGGTATTGTCAATTTTTAAAGTTTTAGCCACTCTAATACATGTGGCATCTCATTCTGGTTTTAATTTGCAGTCCTTTGATGACTATTAATGTTGAGCATCTTTTTACATACTTATTGGTCATTTAGGACTCTTCCTTTATAAAATGTATGTTTAAGATAGTTTCCCATTTAAAAATTGGGTTGTCCTTTTTTATTGATTTATAGGAGTTATTTATATAATCTTGATATAAATAATTTGTCAAATACATATATGTTGCAACTATTTTCTCTTCTTCTGTGACTTTATTTTTCATTTCCTACAATGTCTTTTGATGTTTGCAAGTTTAATTCTGATTATGTCCAATGTTCAACTTTTATGTTTAGTACTTTTATGCCCCCTCTAAGAAATCTACCCAATCCCAAAGTTGCAAAGATGTTATGTTTTCTTCCAAAAGATTTGTAGTTGTAGCTTTTATGTTTAGGTCTATGATCCATCTTGAATTTATTTCTGTAAAAGTGTAAGAGTCAATGTTCATTTTCCTCCTCCCACATTTATCTAGTTGTTCTAGCTCTACTGTTGAGAAAACTGTCCTTTCTCCATTAAACAGCTTTGCCTGAAAAATTAAATGACTGTATATATGTGTTGAAAATTAATTTACGGTACATGTTCTGTTCCAATGATCTATTTGCATATTCTTGCCATATTGTTTTAACTGCTATGGTTTTATAGTAAATCTTGAAATCGGGTAGTGTAAGTCTTCCAATTTTGGTCTTTTTTGGGATAAATTTAGCTGTTATTTGTATTTACATTATAGGTACATTTCTTTTCTATATAAATTTCAGAATTAGCTTTTCAATTTCCACCAAAAAAAACCTATTTGGAATTTATTGGGACTGAACTGAATATAAATAAGCAGGCTTTTTAATAGTTAATTTGTAAAATCTACTTCTTGCTAAGAAAATATCATTCTCTAATCTTTAAAATTTTCCCCAAATCACCTTGTCTCTGAAAAATATGTGTAACAGACTTAAGCCAGATCAGAATTTATTTGAAAATCTTGGAAACCATGCAATCCATTTTAAGCTACTCTTCCTTGAATAAAATAAAATAACTTCTTAAAATTCAAGTCTGGGAAAGACTCTTTTCTGGCATTAGAAAAAATGTACACATTTATAATAAGTAAAACCATAACTCCCAAAATGTTTTGGAAGCTTTGTTTTGAAAAAAAAAAGACCTTAATTCCCATTTAACTGTTAGCATTTAAATACTTTTCCATAGATTAGATTTGATAAAAAAGCATAGTATGCCATTATTTTAATTCAGCATATCCAAAATATTGAGAATGAAAAACAAATTTAATTTTATTCACATCTCTTTTATTCCACTATCCACTCTAACTACATATTTGCAATAATATGTACAGAATGTTTGAAAAAGAAACCACCAGAAGAAAACACCGGGCATATTTTACTTTTCAAATGTTTCAATCTTGGGTTCTCAGTCTTCCTTGTGTTTCTTTCCATATGAAATGTTTCAATGTTCAGAAAGGGAAAAAAAAGTCTTAATTATTGTCATAGCCCCACATTTCTCTCAAATATCTTGTTCCATGGCAGGGTAGCATTCTGAATAAATCAATCCACTGACAGGCCTTCCTAGATATTACTATTCACTTTGTCCCAACGTCTCCCCAGTTTTTAGTGAATGAAATAACTGGATTGTAGCATACTGTCTTTTACCTTTCCAAATCTAAAGTGATAAAAACTGCAAAAGTTAGGGAATACTGTCTACAGCATCACCACGATTCAAAGGGACCTGCAGCACTTACCAGCTAGTCTGAAAGAGTCCACATGCTGGGACTGTCAGGAAACACAGAGATACACCTTGCTTCTCCAGTACTAAACCTTTTGTGATTCCTATATTCCTTTCATCACAAGAGGGCAATATTTCCTGAAACGAGGATGTATTGGAAAAGACCTATGTTAAAATTTAACATAGTAACTAGTACATTTCTTCCCCCAGAGAAATCTATAACTGAGTTTATTATAATTAAATCAATAGAGCAAGTTTATAAGACTAGATCTGCTTGGGGAATGGCTTAAAGACTATTTATTAAAAAATTGATGAATGAATTATGAAAAATCCAATTACAGTTATTAAGGGTAATATTTATGAAAATGTTTAATGAAACAATTGTTTATATCATTCTAAGATTAACGGGGAAAAAAGACAACAAAACATGTATGATATAAGCTCAGAGTTAAGACACTGTCGTATCCTGGTTAAGAATTAAGGACTTAGCGGCCACAGGTTTAAGTCCTACCTCTGCTCTTTATTTCCCATGTGACATTGGGAATAGTCACTCGGAGTCTGCACTTCCTCATCAAAAAATGCTGAAAATCACAAAATCCATAGGGTTGTGAAAATTAAATGTGAAATCATTATAATGTCCCTGGCTTATTTATTGAAATATAGGAGTTACATATATAAGCTGGATATAAATCATGTCAAATATCTATATATTGCAAATATTTCTACCAGTCCATAGCTTTCTCACTGGAAGTATCTATGAGTTTACAGGAAAAATCAAAAGTTAGCTTATAAGAAATATTTTTAATTATTCATTAAGGATTTTTGCATTTTCTAACTTTCTAGAGTGAACATATTTTTTTCAATAATCAGAGAAATAAAGAAAAAATCGAAACAAAAGATATTAATATTAGTGCTTATATGCTAACAGGGGTATTACAAATAACAAAAAGACAATACCTGGAATCAGGTCCTAATGCAAGCTTCAAGAGTTGTGGGCCAGCTATCAGAAAGGTGCCTGCTCACAGGCCAACCTTATATCAGCCCTAATTATATTAGCATTGTCTGTAAGAGATGCAGTGGCTCCATTCAAACATTTGGGCACCTGGGAACAGTAAGACTGACAGTCATCACTGTTAGAATCTTCTATACAGAGTATTGAAAAAGCACAAAATAATTAACACCAAAAAAGTGATGGGTCCACTCCTTTTGCAACAAGGGTTGATGTTCTTGAGTTTTGCAAGTACTGAGAATTGCACAAACCTAGTGTTTCCAAGCATATGCATACCAGTCAGGGAGGTAGGAATAAGTCTATTTCTCATGCTGGCAGTTTACAAATATTTTCCTTTAGGATCCCATAAGAACAAATAAGTCTTAGTTATACAAAGATGAAAGGGACAGTTATAATAAGGAAATTGTTTAAAAGATATGAAAAAGCATTATAATGCTAAACCCCATGCTATGGCAGTTAGGAAGTGCAAAAGGTACCAGTTTTAACATATGCAATTGTTCACATATACTGGGGTTGTATGACTCCAAATAACTTAACGGTCTATTAAATTTATATGTAAAGAATGAATATAATCTGCAATTTCATACTGTTAAAACTACTCCTATGAGGGAATTAGTTTCCTGGGATTAAGATCATGTCTTAATATATCTATCATGTTAGTGCCAAGCAGTAGTTTATATACGTATTTGCAGTAAGTATGAATTTGTGACCTCATATTTAGGTAACAGAAATAGCACATCTTATTTTCTTTTATTAACTTAAATTGACTCCAAGTACCCATCCCAACAGGCTGTCAGGATATCCAACCTCAATCAGTATTGGGGCTTTCTCTCTGCTGCTCCAATGTCAAGTACTGCAGCAAAGCTTAGGAGTTGTGTTTAGGGGGGCAGGGGAGAGAGCGAGCACCGTCACCAGGAACACCGGCAGCTGCTCAGCTGCTGAAGTGGCTGCCTCTGCTTCTGTCATTCTTGGGGCCATGTGGACATTTGCATGGGAACCTCAACACCAGAAGCCACTCTTTCTTTAAGGCCCCTCTCTGACACCTTGCTGTCACAGCGTCCTCAGGCTAGCAGGAACTTGCTTTGGGCTTCCCATAGCCAGGTTTTACCCCTGTTTTGTGCATAGAATAAGATTTTATGCTTCAATCAGAGAAAGATAAAAGAATATAGAAAATTCTTTCCACTCTCAATAAATGCTGAGTATCTATTACCTGAATGATACTTCAAAGTTTCCTTATTAAAGGACAGAGACTACCTAGTAACTCTTCCCTTTCATATTACTACAATAAAATTCTTACATCTTTTCTACTCCCCTCACCCCAACGCCCACACCCCACTCAGATCCAGCAGAGGTTAACCCGAGGACACCAAGGAGATCACATATATAGAAAAGCAAAGAGGAGAAGAATACTTGTGTTCCTGATCATGATTCATCTCTTGCCACCTCTGCCAGGACCAGTTAAATAATTTGCAGGGTCAACTACAAAATGAAAATGCAAGGTCCCCTTCTCTAAAATTAGTAACAGGTTCAAGAGGTGACAACAGAGCATTAAACCAAGCAGAGGCCTAAGTGCAGGGCCTGTGTGACTGCACAGGCCATAGGCTCCTGAAGCTGGCCCTGACCGCTGCTTAGTTCACTTACCACTTAGTCTGCTTGTTACTGAACAATCCCCAGCTGATGTTCCCTTTAAATTCACTCCCTTCTGAATCGTCCTATAAACATCCTCCATATAAAATGCTCTTAACAGCAGACATTTGGTTCTGTCACATCCCTATTTAAACCCAGTAATAAAGCTCCTATAGGATAATGTCCAAGTAACCCATGAACTTCAAGCTGCTCCTCCAGCTGGCCTCTAATTACCTGGTCATCTCCAT
This sequence comes from Smutsia gigantea, assembly GCA_032199065.1. Classification (NCBI taxonomy): domain Eukaryota; kingdom Metazoa; phylum Chordata; class Mammalia; order Pholidota; family Manidae; genus Smutsia; species Smutsia gigantea. The sequence continues at coordinate 18,593 of JAVSCE010014588.1, read as the reverse complement.
CTCTTTCCCCTTCCCACTTCACATGCTCTGACACGCCCGAGTGTCAAAATGCAATGCCATTTAGGTATTAGGGTCAGTCTTCAAACAACCAGAGAAAGAAGGTTAGACAACACTGGGCCATGCTGTACACAAAGCTTAACTTCCTGTTGATAGTCATCTGTCCTCTTGGAAGATACATAGCTAGCTACCAGACACATCAATCTGTCAGCACATAAAGCTCAAACACCAGAACATCAAATGATGTTTTAATTATGCTTGAGATTTGTAGAGCTATAAATGTCATTATTTCTAATCCTATTTTAGTTCAAATTCTCAAATGTCCTAAGATTTAGAGATTTCATCATTCTGTATCCTGTATCTGTTTGTTGATCCTTTGAGCAAATCTTTATTGTACACTTGCTGTATATTGGATACTTGCTAGGTGCTGAGACCAGAAATATGAACAATAAAAAAAAAAAGATGCAGTTCCCCCTTCTTAAGGAGTTTAAAGTTAATGAAGACAATTCAGTTAACAAAGTAATTACGATATAATACCTTGTGGTTATCATTTATTAAGCTCCTACCATGAATAATGAATAGACTACAGTATTGGGAATTTCATATTTGTTAATCTTCACAAAAATGGGGCCTTCTTAGTCTTATTTGGCAAAAGGGAAAACTGGGGCTCCAAAAGTATAGATAACAGGCTACAGACTATAAAGTAGGACTTAAGATTTGTTTAATTACAAAGCAAAGTTTCCACTACGTTCCAATGTTATATCTCATATATACTGAAAATGCTACCCTAACACTAGTATGTATAAAATGAAGTGACCCTACCCTGGGTTATCTAGCAAGCTGGATGGAAGAGTGTAAGAAGCGATTGGTCTTGAGGACAGCAGTGAAGGCAGAGGAATGGCATGCTGAAGGAGAAACACATTACCAGACCCCGAAGACTGTCTGGAAGGAAAGCACTATGTGTGGAGCTGTGACACATGAAGCCAAAAAGTTAGGCAAGGGCCACATCATGAGGGCTTTGCAGGGCATCTTGAAGAGCCCAAGCTTTATTACATCAGTGATAAGGGGTCATTGAGAGGACTTATGTGGGAAATGACACATCAGGTCTGAATTTTAGAAAGACATTTGGTTACCAATTTGGAGAACAGATTAAAGGAGAAAGAGACCACGAGCAGAAAGATCACTCAAAAAAGATATCCTACAGTATGGGAGAATATATTCATAAACAACAAATCTGATAAAGGATTGACATCCAAAATGTATAAAGAGCTCATGCACCCCAACAAACGAAAAGCAAATAATCTAATTAAAAAATGGGCAGAGGATCTGAACAGACACTTCTCCAAAGAAGAAATTCAGATGGCCAACAGGCACATGAAAAGATGCTCCACATCGCTAATCATCAGAGAAATGCAAATTGAAACAACAGGGAGATATCACCTCACACCAGTTAGGATGGCCAACATCCAAAACACAAACAACAACAAATGTTGGCAAGGATGTGGAGAAAGGGGAACCCTCCTACACTGCTGGTGGGAATGTAAACTAGTTCAACCATTGTGGAAAGCAGTATGGAGGTTCCTCAAAAAACTAAAAATAGAAATACTGTTTGACCCAGGAATTCCACTCCTAGGAATTTACCCTAAGAATACAGCAGTGCAATTTGAAAAAGACATATGCACCCCTATGTTTATCGCAGCACTGTTTACAATAGCCAAGAAATGGAAGCAACCTAAGTGTCCATTAGTAGATGAATGGATAAAGAAGAGGTGGTACATATACACAATGGAATATTATTCAGCCATAAGAAGAAAACAAATCCCACCATTTGCAACAACATGGATGGAGCTAGAGGGTATTATGTTCAGTGAAATAAGCCAGGTGAACAAAGACAAGTATCAAATGATTTCACTCATTTGTGGAGTATAAGAACAGAGAAAAAAACTGAAGGAACAAAACAGCAGCAGACTCACAGAACCCAAGAATGGACTAACAGTTACCAAAAGGAAAGGGACTGGGGAAGATGGGTGGGAAGGGAGGGGCAAGGGGGAAAAAGGGGCATTATGATTAGCAGACATAATGTAGGAGGGGGCACGGAGAGGGCTGTACAACTCAGAGAAGACAAGCAGGGACTCTATAGCATCTCACTCCGCTTATGGACAGTGACTGTAATGGGGTTGGTGCAGGGGACCTGATGATGGGGGGAGTCTAGTAACCATAATGTTGCACATGTAATTGTAGATTAATGATACCAAAATAAATAAATAAATATTTCATATCCAAAAAAAAAAAGAAAGATCACTCAACAGGTCACTGCAGTTCAGGCAAAAAAGTGAAGTTAAACTGAGCAAAGTCAGTGGGAAGGAGAATAAAACAAGGGAGCCTATTTTAAGAGATACATAGTAAGAAGAGAGAATTGGTGTCCAATTAAGTCAGGATTTTGTGATGTGTCAAAAAGGAATCTAGGCAGATTCTAAGGGTTTCTAACTTAAATATTTGAGTGAACGATTCTTGAATTTAACTACTCACTCAGATCTACAATTCCAAGTGAGAGGACCTTTGAAATTTTATCTTTTGTTATAACTTTCCATTTATGGAACTGGATCACCTTATTTTCTTTTTTACGATTGAAGCAAACCTTCATTCTCTCTTTTCTGAATCACGTTGTTGTCTGGTTTTTAATGGAAGACCTATTTGAGTTCAACAATAACTTATGGACATGTTTTCCTTATTTCTCAGTTACTTTCTAAGAAACGAGGTACTATTCCAGAATAAAATGTTGAACAGCTTCTGGGTGTGGGACGTCCTTCCACTGCTGCAGTCCTCTCCCACACGCAGTATCTCCATGAGCGTGTTCAGTCCGATCTCCTTTGAGACAGCTGGGAAGAATTATATTCCCTATTTTAAAATGAAGACCATGAAACTTTCAGCGAGGTTCTGCCATTCCCACCCAAATACAGATAGAACCCAGGTCACAGGTTTTCTGAAAACATGCTCATTGGTCTCTAGGATGCCTTCTTCTCCCAGACAGATCTGAATTTTATTGACTAGTCACAAAGTAACTCACCGGTACATTGTAATTAAGCATGATCATTTATTTTTTAAAAAAAAGAAGGAACCCAGCAACTTTCAGGATCTGGGGAAGCTAAGGCTCAAGCCAGTTTCTATTAAATAAGGATTCATCTGGTCACTTTAATTTCCTGCTCACCCTCCTGAGACATTATGTGTGATTGGATTCAGGCAGTTTGCACAATGCAGTGGATCAGCTAATTGCTCCTCTGCTTACTATAAGCACAATTGGCTACACTGGTTGGAAAGCCAACCCAGGGAATAGGCTATGAAATTGGTACTGAACTTGGGCAGCAGCCTGGCTGATCAGGAGACTGGATGAAAAGCTAAAACACAAAGCACAGCTTGTTTGGTTTGCTCTGGTTTTTTTTAACAGTAATTTCTAGTGGCGGAGACAGATGTTTCTTGAAGTAGCAAGAGATTTGCAAAGCAGAATGTTATAGCACTTACTGTAATTGCTTTATTAATATTGTATGTGTTTATGGCTTCCATCTTTTGGCTTGTGGCACCTCTTACTTTAAATGACTTTGGTTTCCTGATGACTGGCAGTTAATCTTTACTTCAGAGATCCTTTGAGTCACATATCCAGCTTTTCTCCTGCATAGTGAATTATTTCATCTGAAGCCACATTTTCGTTTGCTTTTATTACACTTAGAAGCCCTCAGGGGGCACTGGAACACCATCAGAGACAGCAGGCCTATATGCAAAGGAACCTCTAATTTGCTGGGGAATAAACACCCAGTCAGTCACGTGCCCATCCCTACAAAAGAAATTATTATTTCCCTGGCCACGTCTCAGGCCTGAATGTCAGCTACAGTATCATGAGAAGGACCTAAGAAACTGTAATTCAGGATCTTGAAAAAGACCGAATCTATTTGGGGGAATTATGTTTGCAATAGGCTGAGCCAAAATAACCTCTTTTAGGTGTTTGGTTTACTTGGCTTGGAAAAGTCGAGACAGTATTTTAATTCTCATTCGATGTGTTACTAAGAAGGAAGAAGGAACTCATAAGGAAATAGACAAGCAAGTGAAATTAAATTTGGAGTTGATATTTTCTGAGAAGGTCTGTTGGTTTACCAGGAGCTGCTGTGTTTCCTTCCTCCCCTTCCCAGGCCCACGAGAGGTGGCTCTGAGTTGTTCCTGGATATTCCCGCAGGGTCTTTGCTTTTCAGTGTGCCTGCTCCTCCTCAGCTTTCGTGGGGGAGGAAAGGGGCTGTTTTTGCGGAGTTTTCATCTCTGTGTCGTGTTGATATCATTATTGTTGTGACTCGCTTCAGGACTGCCTTTAACGACAGCCTGTGTGGTAAGTGCAGACTCCGCTGAGTCAAAGGCCATAGGGGGGTGTGGGAAAAGCAGCAAAGCCTACGAAAAGGTTCTGATCACCGAGTCATTTCTGAGACCTGCTGGAACTTCCTCCTGAAACCAGCCAGCAGCAGAGGGCCGAGTAGCTATTATTCAGCACTCCACACCATGCAAAACAGTCAAAAATTCTTTTGTGAAAACACAACTGGAGGCCTCCATATTTGGTGAAAAAGGAGCATTTTTCTTTAATTCACGTCTCTAGGAGAAAGCCTACTCATCATTTAATTTTAATCTAACCTGTCACATTTTTTCCATGCCAAGAAATAGCCCTGCAGTTACACATAATACATGGCAGTGGACAAAACCTTCACCAGTTTTGGAGGAAATGATGTTGAGACGTACAATGTAGCAGCCAGCAAAGTCACCTCCCCAGGCATGTGGCTGAAGGCATATTAAATAAGTCAACATAGAGTGTTTTACAAATAGGCAGAAATTATTTGATGGAGACAACCTTTCTGCACTTCAGTCTCCATCTGCACCCATGACCTTTCTTCAGTAATGCGTGTGAAATGGCCTTTAGAACAACTGAAGACAAAGAAACAGGACTGCACATATATTTCCCAGATGCTCCATTACTGTTGCCTTTAGTTTGCAGATATTAAGAAATGTAGCCAATTTAAAAAACAAAATTTCCTGGTCAAAAAATATCAAATGATAAAAAATTATTGGGACCTGCATTCAACCATGACATAATCAACCTCTGTTTTTTTTCTTCAATAATCAGCATTCCCCTCCCCCAAATTGCATCTAATCTCTCTCCTTAAAAAAGACTGAAATGATACTTTGCTAATACGAATTAAAAATAGTGGTGATAAATAGCTATAGAAGTTACATTTCATGTACTTAAGCTAATAACATCTTGCAGGTAAACAAAGATTATTTATAAAGACCAGGTTAATATATAATATTATTAAAATACTACCATTTCCTCAAGCTGTTCAACTGCACAACCAATCTGACACATTAACATACTGCATAGTGAAAAGGCTGTACTTGCTACATTCTCCCCAGATTTTGTTTCATTTAAAATATTGTGTACAAAAAAAAGTCATATTCAAGAGATTGCTTATCCACAACATCTCTGAAGTGCTTTGACAGCTATGAGACTTTTTTTTAAGTAACTGAGTCATGTATATACATGCATTTGTTCCCCCTTAATGCTTTTTTATTTTTTATTTTTTTGCTATCACTTACCAGCATTTAATTTCACTTTTCCTTATGATTAGTTCTTACCCTGTGCATTTTTTGTGTGTGGAAACCAACTTTCCAAGTGGATACCGCTCACTGGTAGCTACCATATCTTACCTGCGTCTTACATCTGACACCTTGCTGGCCCTCAGCTAAATTTTTTCTATAAAAAAATAAATGAAAAAAAGGCAGGCAGGCAGGCAGGCAGGGAGGAAGGGAGGAAAGAAGGAAGGAGAGAAAGAAAGAAACTCATGGATATTTTCCCTCCGATTTCTCATTTTCTTCACTTCCAAGATGTGCAGTTCTCAAGAATATTATGTTCCCTGGGCTGATCAGAATTCTCTTTCAATAAAGCCGCAGGACATAGCTGTTGGGCACAGAAACTAAATATCATGAATTCAGTGCCCTGCTACTTGGCAGGAAACTCTGGCTGCATGCTTTTTATTTAATGTTTTTTTCACCTTCACTGTCTTATTGTGCTTTTTTCCACAGAAGTTAGACAGTAATAACAGTACATTTACACACCGCAGTTAATGATTGTAATAGTATAAGGTAAGAGGATAAATACTTATTAACACAAAAAAAGTACAGTATAACCCTACAATGAGTAGAAAAAATTATTTCAGCAGTTAATGAAAACATGGATACATTTGACAGAATTATTTAGAGGAAGAAAATTGCTTGCATGCCTCCTGGGGGCAAATTAACTGGGTGTGTATGTGCTTAATCCTTTCAAGACTGTAAAGCATAATTGTTATAAACTGCCACCCTCCTTGCCTCCTCCCCAAGTCTGAGTAGGCACCCCCCAGTTCTATCTTACCTTTTGGTGACTAATTTGAGTTTCCCTTCCCAAGATGCACCACAATGTCTGCAGGAAAGGAGGCTAACAATGCCTTCCTAGGAAATTCTAGATTCTGTTCCCTGGGGTTAATTGTTGATCGAATAATGGACAATCAGAGGTAGCCATTTGAATGAAGATGGGGGTTAGGTGGTGCTATGGATAGGACAAGGGAAAAAAAGGATACTTTCAGAAAACATTCCATAGATTATCTAAATTCATTTTTCATCATTAGTTAACACTTTTATGTCTTTTGATACTGCTCTGTATATTAACTTGCTGGCCTAGCCTAATAAGATAAAAGATAAATACGTATGACTGGGCTTTCCATGACCATCTTGTTCCTTGCTAATCTAGCCATTGACAAAGAGCTTTCCCTAGAATAAATGGAATATATACCCTCAAGGAGAAGGCACTCATATATAGGGAGCTAATCTATCAAACCTCAGATGAGTAAAATAATCTTAGTTAAATCCATTACGAAGTAATTTAATAAGATGAGTAAATGAGTACTGAAGGGCTAGGATCTGATACTTTCTGATTAGAAATGACATGAAAGTGAAGAGATTCTTTTGAGGCAAATAACTTATGAAGGAAATTAATTTTATAGTTCTTGCAGTTTGAGATGAATCACTTAACTATTTTGGCCCTCAGCTAAATCATAGTATCTATAAAAGAACAGAGTTGGGCAAGGTGGCTACAACTCTAGAATTATTTGATTTAGGTTACATTTAAAATTTGTGACTATTACCAAAATGGAAAAAGTCTTCAGAAGATGAGAAGATAGATCTATCATCTTAGAGTTCTTGGTAATACAGACTTTAGCAAAGTAGACTTCAGCAAGTTGATTGTAGAAATATGTAGGATTCAGCTGCCAGAGAATCTAAAAAATCTACCCCAAGAAAGATGTGAGACAAAAAAAAAAAAAAAAAAAACCTCAGGCAATCACAGAGAGGAAGAAAAGAGTAACAATTCAAGGAACTGTGACACTTGGAAACAGACATGAAAATGGAGTTTAAGGAGAAGAAGTTTATTGGGAAAGAAGGGTGGTGATTCCTGTGGAAGACAGAAGGAAGAAGGATTGGGCAAGGAAAGCCATTAGAACACAGTGAAGATCTGACCTTTCTGAAAGGAAGGCAGGGAGGGAAGGAGGGCTTTAGACAAACTCAACCAACCCCACAGGAGCTGTGGATAGAAGACTGCTGATTAGACATATCCTGTCAAAATGGCCAGGCCCTAGAATCCATCCATGCTCAGGCATTGGCTGGGGACTTCCCAGAAGGTTTATGGCCTTGGCCCAAATCTCACTGTGGTTTTGATTTGCATTTTCCTGATGATAGTGATGTTGAGCATCTTTTCATAAAACTGTTGTCTTCTTTGGAGAAGGATGGCTATTATCAAAAAAACCCAAACAATAACAAGGGTTGGTGAGGATATACAGAAAAGAGAACTGTGTGCTCCCTTGGTGGGAATGTCAGTTGGTGCAGCCACTATGGAAACCAGTAAGGCGGTTCCTCAAATAATTAAAAATAGAACTACCATATGATCCAGCAGCACTACTTCTGGGTATATATCCAAGGGAATTGATATTGGGTCTTGAAGAGGTACCTACATGCCCATGTTTTCATTGCAGTAGCATTCACGATAGGCATGGCAACAACCCAAATGCCCATGAAAGGATAGTGTAAACAAACTGTTTTTAATTTAATACAATTTTAGTTTTCCATTTTGCTCTGTTGTATCTTATAATATTTTGTATTATACCATGTGTGATGTGCTAGGGTATCTTTTATAGTATCATCTAAATACATTGTTGATCTTATTGCCAATAGGTTGATTCATTTTTTTCATGTACTAATGCAACACTGTAATGTGTTTATTTGAATATCTTAAGAAAACAACCACAGATAATCATACCTATATAAGTTTAACTGATAATTAAATTGAAATGACTCCTTTTAAAATGATAATATTATTAACTTATTTTTCTAGTTCAGCAACATAAGTATGGAAAATGTTTAATTTAAAATAAAGACATGTAAGTGGAGGTATGGAGTTAGAATTATGACTGAAGCAATAAATAAAAATGACTTGTCATATATAGTAAATGGAAACTAAGATTGTTGGGGTAAAACTAAATAAAATAACTTGTATAATTTTTTTTTTAATCAAGATACATGATTTTATGCAGTTCAAATGTATAAGCTGTCAAAACCTATACAGAGGGGATGTTTTTGTGAAGGTGTTTTTGGGTAAGATTAACATTTAAGCCAGTGCACTTGAATCAAGTATATTGCCCTCCATGTTGTGGGAGCTCCTCATTCAATCAGTTAAAAGTCTGGATGGATTAAAAGACGGACTTCCCTCAAGCAAGCAGGGATTTTCCACAAGATGGCCTTTGGATTTGAATCTCAGCACTGGCTCTTTCCTGGGTGTCCACCTATTCTGCAAATTTTGGACTTACCAGCTTCCATAATCACATGAGCCTATTCCTTAAATAAACCCCTACATGTGTAGGCACCCTATTGGATCTGTTTCTCTGGTGACCCTGACTAGCGCACACTGCATCTCACACCACCACTAAGAAGGAAAGCCCCATTGCCAAGCTCCAGCATTATTTCATTCCTATGGATGGTCAGAGCAAGGAATCTGAGGATTTCCTAGAACTTTCTATTTTCCTTCCTTTGGATATTCTGAAGGCTCTGTTTTTGAGAACTCACTCAAGAAACTGACACCCCCTGAGATTGTGGACTTCGGTCCGCATAGAAAGGAGAGTTGAAAGTTAACCCTTGGAAAGCACAGAGTTGAATGGGTATAATTTTGCACCTTTGATTCTTTTCCTGTCTCTCTGTTGATGGTGAAAGACAAGAAAAGAATGAGAGCCTGGGACTTAATTCTCAGTGTCCCCTCTCTAGGTAAGCTGTAGACATTCATTCGTTATTCATGAATAATATGCTTTTCTAGATTGAATTAAGATCACTTTTCTTTCCCTACTATTCATTTTTAAAGTGGGTAAAATAATTTTCCATTCTTTCTTCTCAGAAAAACTCAAGTAACAAAGGTTTCCTGCATCAGTTGATATCTTCACCAGACAGTCCTTTGCTAAAGAAGGGCACAGATCCTCAGATCTTTAACAACTGGCTTCATTCAATATGGTTCTGTTCCCAGAGCATAGACGGAATAGTATCTTATAAGAGGCTTTCAGAGCCTCAGCATTGCTCTGCAAGCCAGACCTAACACAAGGGGATGACTGTCCCAAAGACACATGACATGGGAGGCAGCTGTTGAATAATGTTGAGAGACTGTTCTCAGGTGTCCTGAAATATCTTAAAAAGCCTAATTACTACCCATGAATAATGGTATTTTGGATTTACCCTAGGAACTTCTACCCCACCCAGGTAGATGGTCTATGAATTTTACATGGAAGTCCCAGGCCCCAATCTAACCTCTTCCCTGCCCAGTTTTTTCTCCTAGAAGGATATTGTTCTACCACTTCTTGAGAGTTTTCATCTTAAGTGTCTCTCTGCTCCAACATGACTTAGAAAAGTGAGAAAAGGAAAAACAAAACACAACCTCTTCTAGGGGCTAGGCCTGGAGTTCCCTTACCTATTTTTCTCCAATACTGATTAAAAAGAACAGGAGAACAAGCCACAACCCCAAAATACAGAAAATCAAATCAAAATTACCTGGAAAGCAGAACTTGAGCCCATTCTTGGGACAAAAAATATCCACAGAAAAGGTCATTCATTCCTCATCATCTCAAACATGCTGTATCCACAGGTAACTAACAGCACTGAGAATGCACACCCCAGACTGGAGCTCCAGGCCTGTATCTCACAGCTATGGGACAGTCGTGCAGGTTCCTGATGGTGAGTGAGGTAACCAGAGCGGAAATGTAACTCACCATCCAGGCCACCTGGTGCCCCCACCCTCCTCTGGACCTTAGAAATTTCCACTCCTCCTTCATCATATCATATACATACATTAATATAACTTCCTACTTATTCCTACAGATGCTAGCTGGGTCCATCTTTTACCCTTGAAGATCTTGGCTTTGAACCTATCAATTCTACAGCCTTGGAAGTCTGACATTTACCCTAGAATTTTTTGCTAATTCTCTGAAATTTGCACTCTTGTAATCTCCATTCTCTATGCCAGCTTCTCCACATAATCTATTTTGGCCTTGCATCAACTCAGACACAAATCTCAGCCTCCCCTTCAAGCATCCCCCCAAAACTGCCACTTCCACAAAAAATCATTAGTGAGCAAAGTAACCTTTACTTAAGGTTCTATATGAGCAATAGAGGGTTGATAGCCCATCCCACTGCAAACAATTTACATTTTCCTCTAAGTAATTGTTTCCCACCCAATGTACTTTTTTGGATTTTTATGCCCTTCAGGCTCTCAGCTCCCCACCCCACCCACCTGAGCAGTGTCCCACCCTCCTAGCCCTCCCTCCACCCTCCCAGATCCCCACACCCCCACCTCCACCTCATTTCAAATTCTTTTTTATACAGAATATATCGGCTCTCTCAACTCCCTACCCTAACCTAGATAACCAGGTACATCCTGATTTGGAGGATGAGTGAGGTGTTCTCTTTAGCACAAGTGATTTTTAAAAAGAGCAGTTGGAGTCATATAGACCAATATTTCCTGTTTGTTTTGAATCACATCTACAGGTTACTTCTTTTATAAAGGTTTCCTAATTTTTCCCATCTCTTTGCTAAATTTTCACCAAAATCCCCATTGGCCTTTCAATACTTATTTAAAATAATTTATGGCCATTACCAGGGGCTGGAGGAAGGGGGAAACGGAGTCATTCAACAGTATAATGTTTCAGTTACACAAGATGAATAAGTTCTAGAGCTTGACATACAACACAGTACTAAAAATACTGTGTTGTACAGTTACAATTTTGTTAAGAGGGCAGATCTTAAGTTGTGTTCTTACTCCAAACAACCACAGCAATAAAACCAAATGGGCAGGAGGCAACTGCTGGAGGTGATGGATGTTTGTACCGTGACCATGGTGATGGCTTCACAAGTGTATGCATATGTGCCAACTTATCAAGTTGTATACATTAAGTATGTGAACTTATTTAGATACCAATTACACTTTCATAAGGTTGCTAAAAAGTAGTTGATATCGCAGTGAATATATGTCTGTTTTATGTACTCATGTTAGCCAGGTGTTTAAGAGATTTGTACTACATAGGGCCTCGCTCTTAAGATTTTAAGCTGGAGATTTCAAGCACTGTATCCTTTCCCTACTTTGATTTCTTCCATTCCTTTATTAATGCTAATGAATCACTTTGCCCAGAGCTTCTATACCTTTGCCATCCCTGGGATGGACCTTCACCAGAGCAGACAGCTCCTCTCTTTCAGTCTCCCTCTGCATCAGCAGCTCCTCCAGAGTTGCCTACTCAAAAAGGGCTAACATTTCCAGCTCTGTTCTACTCTTATTTACTCTCTTTTGTGAGTGAAAAAAAACATTTCTGTTCGGAGAAAACCCTTGTCACAGCCTAGTATCTCTGATATAATCATTTATGGCCTCACTCTATCCCTGATTGATAGGGAAGCCAAAGGACTCCCATATCTACAAATATCCTTGAGTTCTAGCAAAAATAAACTCTAGGAAAACTATTTTCAGGTAGAAGAAGGAGCTCTAAAAATGGCCAAGCAGCTGCATTCTTAAAAAGTGTCAAGGTCATAAAAGACAAGGAAGTCTGGGAGCTGTGCCAGCTAAAGGAACTGAAAGGAACAACAAGGAAATGCAACATGCGATTCTTAGCTGGATTCTGTGTCAGAGGAGGAGCATGTATATAGGACATCGCTGGATAGGTAAACTGACAAAATTGAAGTAAAGATGGTAGATAAAATAAAAGTCCAGTGTTCATGTTAAATTACTCAAGTTGATAACTATAATATGGATATATAAGGGAATATTCTTGTTCTTAGGAAATATACACTAAAGTACTTAGAAGCAAAGGGCCATGATATATGCAACTGAATTTCAGAAGTATGGAAAAAAGAATAATGTTTTTCTAGATAGAAAAGAGCAAACAGGGCAAATTATAAATGAAGTGAATCTGAATAACAGATATTGGGGTATTCTTCATTATTCTTGCAACTTTTCTATAAGTTTCTAATTATTTCCTAATAAATGATTTTTAATAGCTCATTAGTCATTACCAGTGAGTTTTAACTTCCTTTGAGATAAATAGATTGATACTGAGTTGTCACTTTTACACCGAACTCCCCAAAAGCAGAAATTCCAACTTTTAAGCAATTGTATTAGGTTATATCTCAGGCAAAAACACTGGGATCCTCTTAATACAACTGTGGTTTTAAAACTGTCAACATGAGTTTTAAATATATTGGAAAAAGCAAATGAAACAAATACATGCACTACATATAAAAACACAAAAAATAAAAGAATCATATTTATATCATGATTTCAAATCCTTACTCTTTAATATACCAGCCTCATGACTTGGGAAATATCATTTTACTTCTCAGTGTCTTTATCTGGAAAGTTGATATAAAAATCCTTGGTCACATAATAAAACAGTAGTTATGAGTAAGAATACTGATAGAATCAATAGGCGCTTTACTGGACCTGAAATGTCTTCATTAAAAAGATCCCAATGTTCCTGAAAGCATCCGGCAGATTTCCTAGCCCAATAATCCATGGGATCCAATCCTACAACTGGTTCTCCTTGCCAAGGAGATGGAGTGCTCCGTCCCCCTACTTTTTGCACATTAATATCACTGCCCCATAATGCTGAGCTGCTGAGGACCAGCTGCAAAGCAGACCCCATTTTATTTCAGCCTTTCCATGGTGATCCTCCAGAGTCCTTTCACCTCAGGCTTTTCTCCTCCTGTACACCCCCTCCCAGGGTTGGGTTAGCAGATTTCACTTAAGTTCTATTTCTCTTCAGAGCTTCCTCTACAGTGGGATAAATCTGCCCCATGTTTCCTTTACCATGCCTCATGTTGACTTTGGGTAGTTTTCCCTTATTCTTCATTTTCTCTTTGAAAATCAGTTGATGTCATTCTCTACCAACAGAACCATTCTGTTGTCAGCCCTCTACAGAACAGAAACAAATATTCAGTATAGGTATCCACTACTCAGCGTAAATATCTAGAAAGCAATCTATGGCTGCTTGGAGAGTACGAACTGCACTTGGAAACTGCAGATTGCCAAATCTGGGATGAAGGGTGTGCTTCATCAGATTCTTGATTGAGGTAATGGAAATTCCCAATTTGAAAGCTTAAGGCAGTACAATTTAAGGCTCTTTGGATAGCCCAATTCTAAATATTACTGAATAATTTTTATTAAAAAGAAAAGAATACAAAGATTTTGACACTTGGCATACATAGTTACAAATACAGACCAAAATACAGGTGTGTTTTCAAAGAAGTTTCTTTTAAAGCAATTAAAAAAAAAAATCTCAAGTCCAATTTTTTTCCAGGTGTTATTTTTAAGAAATCCTACATAGGAGTAGCATTTTAGGATTTCATACAATAAAATCACATTTGACAAAAAAACACCTTTCAAATAGTCACATAACTGGAAAATAATATGTTAACCAAAATGTTTGCTGCCTTCATTCCCCAAAAGAGAAAATGATTAATCACCTTTATTCCCACGTCAAATAAGAGGTCTCAAGAATGGAACCATAAGGATGATAAAAATGTATACTAGGCCTTGGTAAGGATCTAAAAAGTAAAATAGTTTAACTCTATTTTATAAAATAAGAAACTGAGGCCCACAGAAGTTTTGCCCAGGACCAATCGGCCAAAGATGACACATCCCGGTCTTCATTCATCTCCTTGCTCCTGCCCTTGGTATTGTTCTACTTCACAGCCCCACGCATTTTACCCATTCCAGAATGGCTTCAGATATCTTCCTGATGTACTCATTTCCATTCCAGTTGTTTTCCTTCTGTGATATTAAGATTCTTCTCAGCTCTAATGGAAGAACCCTACTTGTGCTCACTGAAATGCAGTGTGACAGCATTTGCATCTTGGAGCCTTTTCTCATTCCTTTTCTCTACTGCCAATTACCCAATATTACTGAACAACTACTGAGTGAGAGGAACTATAGATCTGCTGAGGATATACAGCAGCATAAGACAAAGTCCCACCGGAGAGCACTGACTGCTCCTTGACTTATTTCTCCTGCCCTTACTGTGGGTATACCCCATCTACCAGTTTGCAAGTATCTTAGTTCTTGCTTTTTTCCATGTGATGTGGACATGATTTCACCAATAGGAGATATTTGTTGACATGAGCACTAATATCATCTGCCCATTTATCGATCAGTCCATTCTTCTGTCCATCCACCTATTCATTGCCTCAGCTAAAGACACTATTCTGTTGCCTCAGGCAGCAAATTACATGATTTACTATTAGTTGGCCTAGCATAGGCATGTTTAATTGTATCACCTATTTCTCATTATGAATGGTCTTTTGTCCATAGGGTAAATAGTTCTGAATTATGTAAAAGGAAAACCTGGCATACCATGGTGCTTACTCTTGTCCCCCCAGGGGTGATCATTTTGTTAAGTTGCTTCCTGTGTCATATTTTATTTTAAAATGACATTTAAAAATAGTACCATATAATCAAATCTTCCCAAAATACCAAAAAGAGTCTGTAAACCTCTAGAAACTTGAGTCTTCATGTTCTTAATGGTTAGGCTCTAAATTAACAGTTTAGAGACCCCACCTGCTATCAAAATAATTGTGCCAGCTCTTCCCTTAATTTTTATGAGACCTCAGAAGACTCCAAGATTTTTTCCTTCTTGGAGATTTCCTTTCTTTTCCACATTACATTTCTCATAAAGTACTTTGATACATGTTTTGACTCAAGAAAAAACTGAAAAGAGGGACTATTTTCTTTGTTAAAATACAAGTTTTCTTGGCAGGGAGGGGCTCTGAAATAAGGGAGCAGCCCTGTTAAAACTTTGTGCTGTGCTTGAACATATCCTAAAATGATTAAATTGCCTGTTCCGGCTATAAATTATAAGCTGGGTAGTTTGAAGCCAACTCCCATTGACTAATAAAATGGAAAATATTGGGGTAGGCCAGATACTAGTTTTCTGTGAACTGCTTCTTTATGAATTGCAATGTGAAATGTTCAGCACAAGTGACAGTAAACAAAAGTTAGATTAAAAAATGCCTGGAGGGTATGTGATTCGCAAGAATTATGGAATCTGTTTCTGCCTCCAGATAAAAACTACTAATAAATTATAAGCACATCCAGTGTAGCTGCTGATACAGTAATAAATATTGATGTAAAACAAAGCTCAGAATACCTTCTTTTGCAGCCTGAATCTTGCAGTCCAGTCTGGCAGCTCAGTTATACTCAGATTTTAATGAGGAGAAACTTCATTTTTTTAGATTAAGCAACAACAGAAAGTTCTGTGTCTGTCTAATATGAAGGTATTACAGTTCACATAAGAGAAATGGATTCTTGAGGAGACAAGATTTTGTATAAATGCTAAGCCCCCCAAAATATAAAATATTTGGTACCTCTAAAGAAACTATCATATAAGAAAAGCAATAAAAGATTTTAAATGTTTACATTCTTGGTATTTCATGTAAACCACCAAATTTAAGAGTCTACTTTAATTTTCCTTTACAAAATAGTAATATGTTATTTTATTTCCAACTGATTGTTTGCATTCTCACTCTTTGCTTTCCTCTCTGAAATACTCCCATTTTGAAAACTTTGTTGAGAAAGCTAAGCTTTTGTGACTGGCTTTTATTTTCACTATATGCTGAAAATCTGGAAGTGTTATGCACTAAAAGGATCTCCAGTTTGAAAACCTGAATACTGGCTCAATGTCTGCCTTGAGTTAGCTGTGAGACTATACAAGACCTCACTGTGTTGACTTCACACCTCTATGTTTCATTTCTGACATGAGAATATTGGCCTGGGTGAGCTGTACAATCCCTCCTAATAGTAAATCAAGACTTTGCAAACTCAAGCTTTGTACCTCCAAGGCTCATTAAAATTACCTCAAGAATGTAAAAACAAGAGAGATGTCCAAGCCCTATCTCCACATTTTCTAATCTATGATCTGGGGTGGGACCCAGGCACGAATATTTTTAAAGCCTTCCACATGATTTTAATGTGCAGCCAGGGCTGATGACCATGTCTCCATAAAACCCTCTCTCAGGCTTCCCACTTCTCAGTACTTGCTTGATAGCTCTGAAACCTTGCATGATAGTCTGAATCATCCAATTTAGCATTTCTTTGTACTGCTAGCTTCCTTACCAAATTGTAAATGTCCTTTCTAATGTTGTCCACTGCGTCCAGTGCTACTCATGGGAAGTTCTGGATAAATTTTTGATGATTGGACTTCTTTCATTTATTGTACACATTGAATTGCAAAATGTTTATAGCTGTATATAGGGTTTAGTAAACCCTAAATGAAGTTATTAAGCTTGCTTGGGTTTCTACCCTGTCTTAAAACCATCACCATTTAGCGCAGTTAGTCTATAAATGAGGCTTCTGTGCTAGACTTAGACTATAAACTGCGTAACAGCAGGGATCATCACTAATCCCCATTGCATCCCTACTACCTAGTACCTGGTTGAACTCATAGAGGCATTGAATAAATCATTGTTGAATGAGTAATTTAATGAAAGAATAAGCATTTGAATAAATGCATTTAAAGTCATACCAGTGTAGTGTCTTGTTCATGGAAAGTGAGCATACAGTCATCTGTATCCTGAGGTAGGATATGTGTGTGTGTGCATGTGTACATGTGCATGTGCATGGGTGTATGTGCACATCCGTGTGTCTGTATGCCTGTTGTGGTTGTGTGTTTTGCATATGTGGGAATGTGTATGGGGGTATGTGCAAGTCTGTGTGTCTGTATGCATGTCATTGCTGTGTGTGTGTGTGTGTATTTCAGATGCACAGTCACTGTGAGCATCCTTAAGAGGATCCAAAAGTTGCTGAGTATTCCAAAGGATCCCTCAGCACCTCTTGGTTCTGCACAGCTGGTAGCTCTGCACACTGTAGCTATAGTCCTGGGAAATATGGTATTAATACTGAGTGAACAGATGGTATAGGGTGTGTTACTTAAGACAGTTTTGCCAGGAGGTAAATTTATGCTTTATAAATGTACTTCAAAACTATGCTATTTGATTTAATCACTTAATGCAAAGACAGCTGCATACTATATTTGCCTTAACTGCAGTTATATGGGTTATCTGCCAATCTGTTAATTATAGTATTTTGAAAGGCTTCAGGAAAAAAACAGTAATTATACAGATTGGGGCGGGGGGTGGAGAAAGGAACATTTTTGAAGCCTAAATTCAGACATTCATTCCCAGCTAACACAAACTTATTGAAGATTTAGAAAACCTGTTAGGAAAGTGGGAGTAGATGTGATTTTTCCTTTGAAAAGGACTTGTGTGTGTGTTGCCATTCTTCATTAGTTACCATGGGTAACTCCCAGGGGATAGGAATGGAGTGATTTCCAACTGGACAGAGCTCCGTTCCACTTTCTGAGGTCTTTGAACAATGCTTAGCTCGTTAAAATTAAAAAGAAGAGGAGGAAGATGATCATGTAGAGGAGGAGGTTCTACTTTAATTTTAAATGTGATTTTGCCTTTTACTTTCTCATATTTCCCCCAAATCTGCTTTCTCTCTGAGCTTCTATACCTAAGTTTTCTCTGCTAAACAGTTACAGTAATGATTAAGCAGATTTAATTAATACTATATCAGGGAAGAGGAATATTTTAAGCTTAGTCTGACAGCTTCCTTTTCTTGCCAAGGACTAGCTGCCACATACTTTTAGAAGTCTGGCCCATTTCCCCTTTCCCCTGGGAATTTATATTCAGTGAATTTCATTGTCATTTTGAGAACAAGATTTCCTCTCTGTGGGCAACTGTACCAGGATCAAAGGTTTGAATGGGACCCAGGCTGTAAATCAAAGAGTTATGGAAAGAGTATTACAGTTTATCTGATCCAACTCCCTCTTTTCACAAATGAGGAAACTGGGGACCCAAAGTCTTAACTGATTTGCCTTCCAAAATTAAAGAAAAATGGGGACTTCAACTGATGTCCGGAAGGGGAAAATTTCTCCCTGTCCCTTTAGTTCTTTTGACATAAGCAGATT
>JAVSCE010014587.1:0-18957 GCA_032199065.1 Smutsia gigantea | reverse complement strand
GGACAGAGAGAAGGTGTTAATAGTAAGATGGCCCCAGGGATGATTTTAGTTAAAGTTGAAGGATCTGTTGGAAAGAGGGAGGCCATGAATTCAAGAAAGAGAGAAAAGTTAATGTAGAGAGAACGTCCCAGAGGAGGGAGAGTGCACAAGATCAAAAGCATGAGAAGATGAAACAAAATTAACAAGTTTATGCTTGAAAGCATCATTTTCTGTCTGAAATAGAAGACAGGGTCTAATCCAAGGGGAGAGGGCTTACTTAGGGGGCAAAAGGAGTTGGTAATGTGGGTTTGAAGCCCGTTGGCTGCAGAGGGGAGCAGGAGAGGGAGATGATAGAGGCATGGAAAAATGCTGCCCTGCATGCTGAGGGGCCAAGCAAAGCCAGAGACCTAAATTTGAAGAGTATCCTGTAGATGCTTGAATGGTTTCCTTTCCCTCCCCAAAGTGCTTGGCAGTCTTTGTGTTGAAATAATAATAATAACTGACATTTAGTAGAAGAGTATCATTTCTCCATTTTACAGTTGAGGAAACTGAGGCACAGAGAAATTACACAGCTGGTTAGTGGTTGTATTATTCAGGGCTCTTCTGAGAAGCAGAGCCAACAGCTCTCTCTGTTCCTCTTTCCCCCCCTGCTAGAGGGAAAGGGGCAAGGAAGGAGTAGATAGAAAATGATAAAGAGATATGCCTTTCAGATGACATGGAGGGGATGGAATCCTCTCTGAGAGAGAGAGAGAGAGAGACAGAGAGAGAGAGAGGGAGAGAGAGAGGAATTTATTATAACAAACAATTGACTCACATGAACACAGAAGCCGACAGGTCCCAAGACCTGCACCTGGCAAACTGGAGCCCAGGAGATCCAATGGGAATAGTTCCAGTTCGAACGCTGGTAGGCTTGAGCCCCAGAAAGAGCCGATGTTTCCGTTCATGTCTGAAGGCAGGAAAGAACCAGTGGCCCAGCTCAGCAGTCAGGAGGAGTTTCGTCTTCTCAAGATCAAGTCAGCCTTTTTTGTGCAAACCAGGCCTTCAGCTGATTGGACAGGGCCCACCTACATTGGGTAGAGCAATCTGCCTTACTCAGTCTGCTGATTCAAATGTTAATCTCATCCAGAAACACCCTAGCAGATACACTCAGACATCGACCAAATGTCTGGGCACCCCGGGGCCCAGTTCAGTTGACATATAATCTGAACAGTGGTGTTGCTTGAGTCCAGGCCCAGGCAGTCTCTACCATGCTGACCTCCCACTGGACACCAAAGTTGAAAAACTGCTGACATGGTGGATAACAGACTGAGATATTGAGAAGTGGTGGATATATACCCTAAGAAAACATATGCTGAGAAATACTGGTACTGATGGCATTATTAGTAATCATGTTTTTAGAAGTGAAGCTAGGACTGGGAGGTTCTGGAAGCCTCCAGTGGGCATATTAGGGTACAGGCTAAGTTGGGGAATGTATTAGTTAGGGCATAGGCTAAACCGTTACAACAAAGGGACCTGAAAATACAGAGGCCTAAACAGAATGGGAGTTTCTTTCTTTCTTCCATAATAGTCTAGAGGTGGGTAGGGAGGTTTTGCCAACCCTGACACATGGCTTCCATCTCTGGGTCCCTCTTCTAGTTGTGCGCACCTTCCGGTCAGTAGGAAGAGGGGAGTCATAGCACAGCACATGTCTATCCTTCAGTAACTACACCTACCCTGTGCGGAGGCCGCTAGCACCATGTGGCTATTGAACACTTGAAATGTGGCTAGTGAAACTGACAAAGAGAATTTTGTATTTAACTTAATTTTAATTAGCTTCAATGTAAATTAAAACTTGATACACTATTCAGTTATTGGAAAAGTTTTAAGTATGTTTGGAACAACGTGTGTTATATGACTTTACTTTTTCAACAGTGAATTTTATGAAATCTAAATACAGATCCCCTTCACTGATGACAATTTAGTTCCTTTGTTGAGATGTAAGTATAAAATATCCATTAGATTTTGAAGACTGAGTATGGAGGAAAGAATGTCAGATGACATGGAGGATTACATGAAACGTTGGGTTAAAATTTTGGATATGCTAAGTTAAATAAAATATGTTATTAAAGTTAGGATAAACTATTTCTTCTTACTTTTAAAAGATATGCCTACTGGAATTAAATTGTGGCTTATATTTCTATTGGACAGCACTAGTCTAGACTCCTAGAAAATATAACATCACTTAAGCATACATCCACTGGCCAGAAATCAGTCATAAGATAATTTTTTCTTCCTGTTTACTCTAGAAGAAAAACGCACATACAACTCTTTCCAATAACTGTATAGACACTATTCCTAAGGTGCACCTTAAATTTTGATAGTGCATTAGAATTTCATACATATTGTCATGTGACCCTTATAAGATCCAGCACTCAGCACAATGCCTGGCTTATTGTAGTTCCTTAGCAAACATTTATTGAATAAATATATGAACAAATTAGGCCGCTAAAATGAAGATCAAAGAAGAGGAGATCGAATACATAATTCATTCACTCAACAAATACTGGAGCACTTATTGTTCTAGGTGCTGGGAATACAACAGTGAAGAAACAAAAATTCCTGTTTTCTGGAGGAGTGAGGCTTAAAACAAACAAATAAACCTATAATAAATACTATGATGTCAGTTCATAATAGATACTATGAATAAAAATACAAGAGAATGGAGAGATTGAGGGTGATGGGGGGAAGGTACAGTTCAGATTGAGTGACTAGTGAAGTTTCTTTGAGGTAGTGACATCTATCCAGAGACCTGAATGAAGTGAATAAGCTAGACTCAGAGATGTCTGGTGCAGGAGCATTACAGGCAGAAGAAACAGCAAGTGCAAAGGCCCTGAGGCCAGGGGTGCTAGTGTTATTGGAGTAACAGCAAGAAGACAATGTGACTGGAAAGGACGAGTGACAAAGGATAAAGTCAGAGCAGTAGACGGGGGCCACACCATTTAGATTTCATCCTCAGTAGGAAAGAGGCCACCAGAAGACAGTCCTTTGAAACAAGGTTTAAAATCGTCACTGCACCTTTTGTAAGCTATTCCTGCCACAAAAAGCAGGAAGGTGTGTACAACATCATGACAAGGGACCCCGGCGGGGTAAGAGCCAAGCTTTCTCTGACTTTTGCTAAAGGGCTTTAGAAATTAGTTTACTTAGCCGTGCTCAGCAGCTCCACATGTTCGCTTTGGCTCACTGAAGATTAGGGAGAAAAGCACTGTTTTGGGCTCCCTTCCAGACTTGGAATTAGTTTGTTTTCTATCTTTTATCACAAACATTCTGCTGCCCTTTACCAGTGTTCCTGGTAATGGAACCTTTTTTTTTTTGTTGTTATATTTTAATCTACTTAGTGCATGTGGCTTGTGTATCTGGCCCCACAAATCACTGTTTATCATCACCGTCAATGGTCTGTGTCCAGCCAATTTCACAGACAAACACCTCTCTCCTGGTCACAGTCCTGAACGTGGGGAAGTCTGATTTACAAAGTCAATAAAAATGAATTCAGGGCATTACTGGGCCTGCTAGCTTAATAGATGAGATTAGAATCTCCAAGTTTAGGACGGTAAGTCACTTAACACACATAAGGTGGCAAGTGGGTTATGGGAATGTCAGCTGGTCAGGGTCAGGTGCCACTGGAAGGGGATTTATTGGAAGACAAAAAGACTAATTGATTAATTGCCTCAGTGTCTCTACCTGAATGACCTGGGGAACAGATATCATAGTATGTTTCAGTGGTCACTTTGGAGAGCAGATCATTTTTCTAGTAGAAGATCTTCTAGAACAAAAACAACAGGGTATTCTAGAAAGAGGTTTTTTTTAATTAAAACTTTTCCTCATTCCCAAATGAATAAGTGTTCATTTTAGATGCTGGCTACCTAGAAAGCAGGAGTAAGGAAACCAGGACTGGGTAAATGGAGAAATTGGGCTATGATGCTGTCCAACAAAGGCCTCAGCTGGTCTCATGGGCACTGCGGAGTTGGGATTAAGGCCGGGCACCAGGCCTTTGTATGCCAATATGGACCAGCCATTGGGTGCAGAGGTCCCCAGGAAGGGTACGAGTGACCCTGGGTGAGGCCACTTCCTCAGATGAGGACAATTCCTGGAAAGTGTCTCAGAGGCTGGGGGCAGGAGTGTCTTAGTCCTAGAGCAGGGATTGGGTGTCCCATCACAGTATCCACTACAGTAGACATTTTAGAAAACAGAAACAAAGAGAAGAAAATAAAAATTACCCCAGATCCCAACAATCTAAGGATGAACTTTGATACATATTTTCTCAATCTTTTATATCATACAGATGTATATATGCATATGACATGAGTATTCTGTGTGTATACACACACTCACATATACACCCACATATGTATGTGCAAAAATGAATCATACTGTTTTGTATTTTGATTTTTTCTGAATGCAGCATAACCATATTCTCTGTGCTTTTATAGATTAAAATAGACACATTTAGCCTCTTACCCAGAAATTTCATATCAAAGAATTTCATTAAGGAAATAATCTGAGATGTATATTCAAGATGTTTATTGCAGCATTATTTATAATGGATAGAAAAATCCAGAACAACCTAAAGTCCAAAAATAAGGGTCTGATTAAATACATCATACCCAACTTCATGTATCTCAGAGAGCTTTCTAAATCACAGCATATAGATCAACTTCATCCTTTAGTACCTAAGTGGTGTTTTACACTCCTCCCACAGAGGGAGGTAGAGGAGAGTGGATGATAATTCCTAATATCACAGTCGATGAACACAAGAAGCATTTGCTGGATGAAAGAATTTAAGAGGTGAGAGAGGATTCCATCCCCTCCTGCCTCGTCTGAAGAACGTTTCCCTTCATTATTTTCTATCTCTAGTTCTTCCTCCACTCTTTCCCTCTGGCCCATATACACATGCTCATCTCACACTCAAAGGAAAGAAAGAAGTAAGGGAAGGAGGCAGGAGGAAAGGAGGGACTTTGAAAATACAGAATCTCTCTCAGCCTGCCTTCTTCACTGATAACACCCACTCTGTGCCAGGTGTTCTTCTAGGATATTTCAGTACATAAAAAATTTAAAAATATTTGTCCTCACTGAGTTGCATTCTAGTAAGGGGAGACAGGCACTGAACATATATATCAGATGTTGGTAAGTGCCATGGGCCCCTCTCTGCAGACTGCGCTCATTACCCAGGCCTCTTTGAGGCAATGTCTGTTTTCCTCTGAGGGCAGAGGTGGGCCACCCTGCTCTGGCCTGCAGCTTGTAGGGAGCTCCTGTGTCTTCCCCATCTTTCACCATCCTCCAGTGCTCCCTGCTACCCTTCTGTCAAAATCTCCCCGGTGACCCAGGGCAAGGGCTGGCATAAATAACAGCTACCACTGACCGAGCACCAAATTCTATGCACCTGGCACGTACTAAGTAAGTGTTTTACATGCACGAACCTTTTGAGGTAGTTCTAATATTATCTCCATTTTACTGATAGGAAAACTGAGAACCACAGAGGTGAGGACGGATCAGAATTTGAACCGTGGCAATCTGCCCCTGGTGTCCTTAATATCTTAACTGTGACACCATATATATGTGTCAAGAAACAGGCATCTTTTTCTTTCTCAAAGTTGGGAATTTTGCCTTTGGGATAAGTGTTCCCAGGATCATTGACTTTTTTTTTTTTTCCACTTACTGGTTCTTGATTTTTTTGTTAACTGTTAAACTGATAATCAATTAAATTACTTAGCATATATTACTAGCACCTACTTGGTTCCAGAACTTTCTAGGCAATAGGGAAACAAAGATTAGACTGGACCGGTCCTCTAGTGAATCTTGAGGTGGTGTTATAAACAAAATGGCCATCAAACACTGCAGACTGGATTATGTAAAATGTTGGCAGTAATGACAATAACAACAGATAGTATTGATCGTACACTAACAGTGCGCTGGACAGGTTAAGCACTTTACAGGCATTGCCTTGCATCAGCCTCATGAGAATTGGGAGATTTTATAGACGAAGAAGCTAAGGCTTAAGAAGGTCAGTCCCCTGCCCGAGGGAGTGCTGCCAGATAGAATGCAGGATGCCCAGTATTTAAATTTCAGAGGAGCAAGTCTCATGCTTAGACCAAAAAATTATTCATTGTTTATCTGAAATTCAAATTTAACTGTGTGTTCTGTATTTTCATTTGCTAAATCTGACAACCCAAGCTCAAGGTCATCCAGCTGGTGTTTGGCCCCGGATCTGTCTGACTTTAGAGGTGGGGCTTGCAGCCGCCACTGCACACTGTAACTGAACACAAGCTCAACAAGCAACACACTCTCAAATGCCCCTCGGGGTCAGATATTCTTCAGGCCTTACTGGCTTCTAGGGCCAGTGTACCAGAACGGTACAGGCCTTCAGGGACGTTAGTGGTGTATGTGTGTGGGTGTGCATGCGTGTGCTTGTGTGTAAAGGGACGGAGATGGGAAAGAAGGGGTAATCTTGCCACCTTTGTCCTCCAGGTGCAAGAAGAGAACAGCTAAGCAGCGAAATGAGTGGCTCATACTTGGGCTGCTCCTTCTGGAGGGAAATCAATGATTTAGTTAAAGCTTCACATGCCCTGTGCTGCGGATTGGGGCCATCCCAGTGGAGCTGCTCTGCAGAGCCTTTTTATAAACCAGCAACAATTTACACTCTAAATGAAGTCCTAATAAACTGCCGCCGCAGCCCTGCCAGGGGTAGGCCCGGTAAACACTTCCTTTTAATAAAACACATGCACACAGTTCTCAGCAGGGCTGAACACTGTTGTGCATCCAGCAACCTGGCCTTGCAGCTTGGACCCAGGGGGCCTGGGAAGGACCTGCACAGCCCCTTGGTACAGGGTTCTCTGCTCTCGCTCACCAAGCCTGTGCTCCTGGTCGTTAGGTTCATGGGGTAGGAGGAGCCTTAGATTTCAGCCAGGACAATCCCATACTGGGTATTGGACTTCCAGTGTTTCCTATCACTGAGACTGCGATTTCTCACTGCTGTTCCAGGGAACAGTGCAGCACGATCATTAGGAACTCTGGTCTGGCATTAGGCTGTTGGTTTCACGTGCCTCTTCATAGCTGTGTGACCTTAGGTACATTTACTTAACCTCTCTGTGCCTCACTTTATCATTTATAGAATGGGGATAATAACAGCACCTACATTTTAAAGTTGTATCACAAGACCTGGCATAAAGTAACTGCGCAATAACAACCATTACCGTGATTTTATTATTAAAATGACATTATAGATAATGACTGTGAAAGTTTTAGCACCTAATGAATGCCTAATAAATGTCATAATCTTTATACTGTTGCACTTAGTGATTCTAAGCATTAATAAGCTACATCAGATATACCTTTATAACTTTGAGACAATGTTCCATTGCTGTAAATTCTACCCACTGCCCTAACGCCATCCTCTTGAAGCTAAACAGCGTAAATTTAATCCTGACATCCCTCAGATACTTGCCCCACTCCCCAGTGTGCCCTATGGTATTTCCTTCAGGTGAGAGTGCACCAATTCTTTCAGCAATTCATCCAGACATCCTAGTTCTTTTATGATCAAGTCCCATCTTTACAATGGGGACTACCTGCTTTTCTTCCAGTAGGAAGTAAATTAATGTATATTAAAGCTCCTAGCATGAATATAGCACACAGTAAGTGTTCTTCCCATTTGTCTACCCCCAAATACCTCTGGGGAGGCAGTCTAACTAGTGGCTACGAGAGTCAGATGGCCTGCTCCAAACCTGGCTCCATCAAAGCTGTGTGACCTTGGGCAAGTCACCTAACCTGTCCTTGGCTCACTCACCTCACCTGCAAAATGGGAATAATAACACTATGTGCTCATGTTGATTAACTGAGATGATCCCGGTAACGCATCTAGAATAGTGCCTGGTGGGTAGTAGGCACTCAGTCAATTACTTAGGCTATTATTATTCCAAGCAAGCCATACAGAACTAGAGGCAGTACTCAGGAAGAGGGCTCTATTTCCTGACTCTTTCTTTAGCTCTGCATCAGTCCACCATCCTTGGCCAATACCTCCCACTCCTGCCTCATTCTGAGTTTATGGTCTTTTCCACACAAACCACCATTAAGCGTCAGCACTCTTATCTTGTCCACCACCAGCTGTTATTTCCTTTGGACTAAAGCATAGGCCTTCAGATTAACCCCCATTTAAGTTCTTTTTTTTTCATATGCCATGGAAATCAGAACCCCACAGGCCCAAATAACCCATTTTATTAGAGACTGGGGTTCAGCAGGTTCTTCTCATGCCTTCTCTCACATGTTCTGAGGCTTCTTTTGAGGGCCTACTTTCTTTTTTTTATATATAATTTATTTTGGTATTATTAATCTACAATTACATGTGCAATATTATGGTTATTAAACTACTCCTTCATCAGGTCCCCCCCACCAACCCCATTACAGTCACTGTCCATCAGCATAGTGAGATGCTATAGAGTCACTACTTGTCTTCTCTGAGTTGTACAGCCCTCTCCGTGCCCCCCCAACATTACATCTGCTAATCATAATGCCCCTTTTTCCTCTTATCCCTCCCTTCCCAGCCATCTTCCCCAGTCCCTTTCGCTTTGGTAACTATTAGTCCGTTCTTGGGTTCTGTGAGTCTGCTGCTGTTTTGTTCCTTCAGTTTTTTTCTTTGTTCTTATACTCCACATATGAGTGAAATCATTTGATACTTGTCTTTTTCGGCTTGGCTTATTTCACTGAGCATAATACCCTCTAGCTCCATCCATGTTGTTGCAAATGGTAGGATTTGTTTTCTTCTTATGGCTGAATAATATTCCATTGTGTATATGTACCACACATCTTCTTTATCCATTCATCTACTGATGGACACTTAGGTTGCTTCCATTTCTTGGCTATTGTAAATAGTGCTGCGATAAACATAGGGGTGCATCTGTCCTTTTCAAATTGGGCTGCTGCATTCTTAGGGTAAATTCCTAGGAGTGGAATTCCTGGGTCAAATGGTATTTCTATTTTGAGTTTTTTGAGGAACCTCCATACTGCTTTCCACAATGGTTGAACTAATTTGCAGTCCCACCAGCAGTGTAGGAGGGTTCCCTTTTCTCCACATCCTCGCCAACATTTGTTGTTGTTTGTGTTTTGGATGTTGGCCATCCTCACTGGTGTGAGGTGATATCTCATTGTGGTTTTAATCTACATTTCTCTGATGATTAGCGATGTGGAGCATCTTTTCATGTGCCTGTTGGCCATCTGAATTTCTTCTTGGAGAAGTGTCTATTCATGTCCTCTGCCCATTTCTTAATTGGATTATTTGCTTTCTGTTTGTTAAGGTGCATGAGTTCTTTATATATTTTGGATGTCAACCCTTTATCAGATACGTTTTTTATGAATATATTCTCCCATACTGTAGGATGTCTTTTTGTTCTACTGATGGTGTCCTTTGCTGTACAGAAGCTTTTCAGCTTGATATAGTCCCACTTGTTCATTTTTGCTTTTGTTTCCCTTGCCCGGGGAGATATGTTCATGAAGAAGTTGCTCATGTTTATGTCCAAGAGATTTTTGCCTATGTTTTTTTCTAAGAGTTTTATGGTTTCATGACTTACATTCAGTTCTTTGATCCACCTTGAGTTTACCTTTGTGTATGGGGCTAGACAGTAGTCCAGTTTCATTCTCTTACATGTAGCTGTCCAGTTTTTCCAACACCAGCTGCTGAAGAGGCTGTCATCTCCCCATTGTATATCCAAGGCTCCTTTATCAAATATTAATTGACTGTATATGTTTGGGTTAATGTTTGGATTTTCTATTCTGTTCCACTGGTCTGTGGGTCTGTTTTTGTGCCAATACCCCATTGTCTTGATTACTGTGGCTTTGTAGTAGAGCTTGGAAGTCAGGGAGTATAATTCCCCCTGTTTTATTCCTCCTTCTCAGGATTGCTTTGGCTATTCGGGGTCTTTTGTGGTTCCATATGAATTTTAGAGTTATTTGTTCCAGTTCATTGAAGAAAGCTGTTGGTAGTTTGATAGGGATTGCATTGAATCTGTAGATTGCTTTAGGTAGTATAGCCATTTTGACAATATTTATTCTTCCTAGCCAAGAGCATGGGATGCATTTCCATTTGTTAGTGTCCTTTTTAATTTTTCTTAGGAGTGTCTTGTAGTTTTCAGAGTACAGGTCTTTCACTTCCTTCGTGAGGTTTATTCCTAGGTATTTTATTCTTTTTGATGCAATTGTGAATGGAATTGTTTTTCTGATTTCTCTTTCTGTTAGTTCATCTTTAGTGTATAGGAAAGCAACAGATTTCTCTGTGTTAATTTTGTATCCTGCAACTTCTGAATTCAGATATTAGTTCTAGTAGTTTTGGAATGGAGTCTTTAGGGTTTTTTATGTACAGTATCATGTCATCTGCAAATAGTGACAATTTGACTTCTTCTTTACCAATCTGGATGCCTTGTATGTCTTTGTTTTGTCTGATTGCCATGGCTAGGACCTCCAGTACTATGTTGAATAATAGTGGAGAGAGTGGGCATCCCTGTCTTGTTCCCAATCTTAGATGAAAAGTTTTCAGCTTCTTGCCGTTAAGTATGATGTTAGCTGTGGGTTTGTCATATATGGCCTTTATGATGTTGAGGTACTTGCCGTCTATACCCATTTTGTTGAGTTTTAATCATGAATGGATGCTGAATTTTGTCAAATGGTTTTTCAGCATCTATGGAGATGATCATGTGGTTTTTGTTCTTATTTTTGTAACCCCCATTTAATTTCATCCTGCTGGCTTTATGCTGTGTTCCCAGTTGTTCAAGAATGCTCAGTCTGCTATCCAACACTGGCCAGTACTCCCGATAGCATGGCTTGTGGGCAAAGTGGATGTTCTAAAACCAGGAGGAGGAGACAAAGCTTGTAGTGGACTTCTGTTGCTTTTGTCTGCCCAGAACCCATGCCCCATTTTTTGACAACTACACTTCAATAGTCCTTAAGGGAACCACCCCTCTCCCATGACATGGTGCTTTGGTGAGGCTGTCAATCAAGGTGCCGGAGGAGGGGACAGGTCCCAGGCTGGGCCAATCACATTCTTTCTGTGCAACTTAACTGTTGAGAAGAATAACACAAAGAACCTCTCCACCCACCCAAGAAAAAAAGGAAAAAAAAAAGAGCTGGTTCATCCTGAGAGCAGGTACTGAAAGAGATTGTCCATGAGGTCCTGTTCTATGGGTTCTTAGTGATGCCTCTTCCTGTCCTGTCAGGGCTTGGTTCTTCAGCTTTGCCTTGGACACCATCTATCAGGTAGTTGTTGCCACAAGAATGCTGTGTAACCACCTGTTAGGGGCTGAACTGTGTCCTCCCCTAGTTGATAGGTTAAAGTCTCAACCCCAGTGTCTCAGAATGTGACCCTATTGGAAGAAAGAGCCTTTAAAGAGGTGATTAAGTGAAAATGAGATCATGATGGTGAGCCCTAATCCAATCTGAATGGTGTCCTTATAAGAAGAGGAAATTTGGACACACAGAGCATCAGCAGACATGTGCATGCACAAAGGAAAGACCACCTGGCCATCTGTGCCCGCCTGCCAGCCAAGGAGAAAGGCCTCCAGAGAAATCTGCTGACACCTTGCTCTTGGCCTTCAGAAAATTGTGAGAAAAAAATTAATTCTCTGTTTAAGTCACTCAGTCTGTGCTGTTTTTTTATTGCAGCCCTAACAAACTAATAGGCAAGCATCCCCAAATTTAGTGGCTTAAAACATTAAGCATTTATTCAGGTCATGAATCTGTGGATCATGTAAGTGGGTCTTCTGGTCTCTGTTAGGTTCACTTATGAATCTGCAGTTAGCTGCAGGTCAGCTAAACAACTCTACTGGTCTTGGCTGGACTCTTTAATATTCCAGGGGGTCAGCTGGGAATTAAGTGAATGTTAGGATGGACAAACGGAGTGACTCAGCTGTGTTCAACATGTCTCATTCTGGAGCACGTTAGCACGGCATGTTCTAAGATAAGGTAGAACAGCAAGAGAGAGAGAGGTAAGTGCCCATCTGGGTCTTGGAAGCCAATGGAAGAGGATGTTTCAAAATGGAAGCTGTGGGCAGTAGTGCCAAATGTTGGCTGGAAGGCAAGTGCTGTAAAGACTAAGAAAGGCTATTGCATTTATGAGCAAGTAGGTTATCTGTTACCTTAGCAAGAACTGCTTCTATGGAGAAGTGGAGAAGTGGGGGTAGAAGTCAGATCAGAGGGGACAAAAGGTGAGGAAGGGGAGACTTTGAGTGTGGACAGCTCATCAAAGGATCTTGAGTGATATAAAGCCTAGAGAAGGATGTGGAGTTAAGGGAGGGTTTCCAAAATTTGTGTCTATAGAAGGGAGAAATGAAAAAGGAGGCAGGAGGGTGCAAAGTCAAATTCCAAGCAATGAACTAAGGTGCCCAGCCTGCCCTGGAGCAAGTCCCTTTTGCTGAGTCAGGGAATCCTACTACTCCTGGTGGCTTTCACTTCTCTGCATCTGCATCCAGCAGCTTGCCTGATGTCCCAACAGGAGCGTTGCCCATCTTCACCACACATCCCTTCTGTCTCCATCATATTATACCATGTGAACATCATCCCACCCACCCACTGGAAGGTGGAGGGTTCTATCTTTTAAGAACCATTCCTCTTAAGGGATGGTGCCACTGATCCATCAAATGGTAGCCATTTTTCCTACTGATGTAATTGCATTTTTAGTTAGAACCAATCATGAATAAGCACTAACTATTTAACTTGGAAATAAGTATTATATATTGATTAACACCTAACCCCTTCTGGCTTTTCTGTGAGAAGTAAACTGAAAAAAACTCCTGGAATGCAGGGCCCCCGAAGTGATTATGCTCATTAGAGGTACATAGACAATGTAAGGGCAGAAATTATCAGTTGACGTTAGAAAGTCTCTATTTGGCAACCTTGATGGGAGGGGAGGCATGTTGAAGCACATCTACTGACCCATCTTCTGGTGCATGGACCCCACTAGGAAGGACTGGTTTCCTATCGTAGTGTGTAAATCTAGGAGTCCAGAGATGGACACTCTACATTAACTGATTCCTTTGGCCAGCCTGTTTCTTGCACACTTTTTCCTTTGCTGTCAAGAATGTTGACAGGGCATTCATTTTCTAAAATATTGTCCTTTGCAGATAAACTTGACAGATCAAAGTCTGTTTGTCCACCTTCTAAACTAGGAGAGAGGCCTCTTGGCCACTGGCAGGTAACACCTGGGAAGCTACAGTGAGTGGGAAGTTTAGGATTAAGGGTCTGTGCTTGTTGCCTGAGGGACACCATGGGAGTAAGGCTCTTTCTTTGGAACTGAGCTAATTCTACATGGCCAGCCAAGTCTTTGTGTGGGAGAGTGTAGGCTTTTGGACCTGGCTGCCTTCATAGAGAGGAAGCTTATGGGGAAGTCAAGAAGGAATGTATCATATGCCTGAAGCAGAGGAAATGAAAGGCAAGAAACAGCCTCGGGGTCCTAGCCTTTGACAGAGGGGAAATGTGAAAGACGCCCTAACCGTGAAAGGAAGGAAGTGGGGGATATGATGAGTCAGCGGGAAGATAGGTACTGGTTCGTCTCCACAGGGGTCGCAGGATGGCTTAACTGGCTAGCGCGCCATTAAGTTGTGGAACTGGCGCAAAGGCCTCCATCCTCTCAGCTGTTATTTGGCCTGTAAGCTGAGGACTCATGTTTGCCTCCAATGAAAGTCCTTTACCCTCAGCGGCAGAGCAAAGCAGTGTGGGCAGATCCAGCTCTTCCTCAAGGCGCATGGGGGCCTAACAGCTGGCCCTGCCAGGAAGAGGGAGCTTCTCCCACCTGCACACCGGTCAGCCGGGGTCTTGTTAAAATGCAAGTTCTGGTTCAGTGGGTCTGGAACGAGGCCTGAGGCTCTGCCTTCCAATTCCCCTGGCGCTGCTTCTGCTGTTTGTTCTTAGACCACATTTTGAGTGGCAAGGACTTAGCACACACTCCTTTTCCTAATAGAAATTTTTTGCTCATATACCCCAAAAGTGTACATGTATTTACATCTAAATTCCAAAAATATAATACTTCCTATTATGCATATAATAAACCATACCAAAATAGGGGAAAAAATGAGATAAAATTAAGTAAGAAACAGAAATTAGAGTATTTTCTTCCTGTAACTCAGTGAATGGTCTTGTCCTGCCTAAGGGTGTGTGTACACCACTTTAGGGTCCCACCACTCCGGCGGGAAGGTGCACAAACCCTCTGCTGAGAGCCCTGAAATTTTTCTGGCTTCTGTCCTTGCTGAGGACTGGGTATCTGAAACCTGTTGATTCCTGAGGTCCCAGAAGCTTTCCAGAGGTTTGTCTGGTGTGTTTCTGTCACTTGAAGCCAAGGGAACTGCAACAAGGTGAATGCTTATGTCCTTCCCAAATTCATATGTCGAAACTCTAATCCCGGTGTAATGGTATTTGGAGGTCAGGGTCAGGTCTAAGAGGAGAGGTGAGGCTCCCTCCACTTGGGAAATAGAGTCAGGGAGCAAAATGGACTCAGGAGTATGGTTTAGTGCTAGAGCCCTGGATGACGCAGGATGTCAGAGGCCTCTTTTCATGCTTCATGCTGCTTACAGTGGGCAGCAATGGTGGCTGACAAGCGAATCTGCCTCCATGCTGCAGGAAACCAGTCAGAGAGAACCCCAGAGCCAGCTCACCTCTCCTTAGCCCTCCTAGCGACAGGGGAGGTATGGGAAGGCTCACACTCTAACAGAATCCTCTGAAATGATACTTGGCAGGAAGGTGAATCCATTTGGTACTAATTCCACAAGAGGTGGTATAAAAGAAAATTTGCAATCTGAAAGGTGAACAAGCACATGAAGAGATTCTCAAATCCACTTAATAATAAGAGAAATGCAAATAACAACAATAATAAGGTGCCACTTTACACCTGTAGACTGGCAGAATTATAAAGATAGATTCTGCCAAGTTTGGGTGGAGAAGGGTGGTTCTAGGAGGCTGACGTCCTGGGGAAGGAAATGCAGACTTCGCCAGCTGTTCTGTAGAGCACCCTGGCCTTACCATCAGATCGAGTCATCGTGTCCTCTGAACCAGCAAGCCTGCGCCCAAAGGAGATGAACACGAGAATGTCCCCTACAGCATTAGCTGCGGCAGTCCTGGTGTCCCTCACTGGGAGGGCAGAGAGGCAAAGGCTGGAGCGACACGGGTGGATCCTGGAAACACAGGGCTGTGCAGTCTGTGGTGTGGGAAAGCAGGCGGAGCTAAAGGGGTGGGGGGCATCCAGGAGAACAAGGGAAGGACCCTGCACAGATCAGTGGTGAGCGCAGGTTGCAAAGGAAAAAAAAAAAGACAAGGAAGAATTCTGCTAGCTAGCGAGGACCTCTTTCTTGTTTCTTCCATAATGGTGGGATTCAACAACTTACCTGTTGGTTCAAGGTAGAGCCAGGGAGTGACATGGCTGAGGGCTTTCCCTGTTCCTACCCTACCTGCACGATACAGACACACACATACACACACACACGCATTCACACACACAGACATACACACATACACATGCATTTCCACACATACTCAGACATGTGGCATTCCCCCCTCTACTTCTGGAATGATGCTGCTTCCTAGCCTCCCATCTCTCTGTCTTCATACGTGATGTGGACTTGTCTTCCTGGGAGAGAATTCTAACTTGGGACAAATAATCAGTCGTCCCCCTGGAGGTTGTAACTTGTTCTGTTGTTCCCAGGGCCCTTGCCAGACCTGTCTCAATAGCATCTTTCAGTGTGGAGGGCTGTGAATCTGCATTTTGATCAGTCTAGACAGTAAAACTGGCATCTTAGCATCCCAGGCCATTCTGATCAATGGACAGGTTTGGAAACGAAGGAACTAGCCAGGAGTTCTCAACATGGGTCACCAGGAGAGCTAAAAACAACCACCCGACCAAACAAACAATAACAATAAGCCCAGGGGCCCAGGCCTCCTCCCAGACCAATAGACTAGAGTCTTTCTGGGTGGGAGCCAGGGGGTTTTGAAGTTTCACAGGGGATTCTGCCGTGCAGCCAGCATTAAGCATCATCCCCCTTAGGTCCCTGCTGATGTGATGCGCCCTGGGTGCTTGCCCGGCACACAGCTTCCTGGGCCCCTCCCCGGAGACTCTAATGCCCATGGCTCTGGGTTAAAGCCCAGGAATTTGTGGACATGGCTTGAGCTTGCCTACAGTAGTGGGGCAAAAAGAATCCTTTTTGTTCTCAGTGTGGAAAGGGCTTCCTTGCACCGTCGCTGTCCCCTTCGACCCATTCCCAACTCTGGGCCACCCTCCTCCCTTGGAGGAAAGAGGCATCTATTTGGACACATTTTGTTGTCTGCTTACCAGTATTCATCCCTGAGATCTAAGACACCTTAGTTTTCAGAGATGTGCTTCTTTCTGCAGTTGTAGCTTTGGCCAGTGTCCCTAGGGCTGTCCCCTACATTTGTCTCCCACACTTGGGCTGCACTGCCTGGAGCTGCTGGGGCAGAATGCTCCTCTGGTATGGAGGTTAGGGAGGCAGTGTGACCCGCAGGGACTACTGTCGCATGTTAGAATGAGCCCAAGGGGCTCTTTGTCTCACCTGCCTGGTTTGCATGCTGCTCATCAGCTCTTCCTAAAGACCATCAGGTGAGGGCTCCTGAATTGAACCCATTCTCAGCAACCAAAGAACCGCATCTGAGAGATCTCTGTAATCTCTTTGGGCCAGAAACTCTATCTGAAGTTCCTTTTGCCGCCATTTGCAGTAATTCTTGACCTCATCTCCAAGCAGATTTTCAATATATATGATACATACAGGGCACCTCCCCTCTCCCAAATGGGCAAAAGACACCAATAGTCAAATTATAGGAGATAAAACACAAGTGGCCAATAAACAACTAATAACTACAATAATAAATGCAAATAAAAGTACAATAAAATAACAAATTTTTATGTGGTTTGGCAAAGATGAAAGATTGGTAATAGTATGTATTATTGGCAAGGTCACTGTGAAACAGGCATTCCCCCTGGGTGGGGACTGTGAATGGTCCAACAAATTTGGAAGAAAATCTGGCAGTAGCTGTATATTCAAAATTTAAAATCTGCATATCTTTGAGAAAGCAATTTCAGTTCCAGTAATTTATAGAGCGATTCACAAAAGTATGCAAAGATATCTGTATACATTTCTATTTCTAGCTCTAGATCTACCTATACATATGTAGATATGGATATTTATTGCAGCGCTTACCACAGTAGTGAACCATTGGGAAACAACCTGAATGTCCACCAGCAGGGGAGCAGTTGAATCATCTATGTTCCTTCAGATATCCTGTTGTTAATGAGAAGGAGGTGGATCTGTATGTCCTGATGCAGAAAGATCACTATATCATTAACTAAAGAAAGCAAAGCTTATATTAAATAATGAGGAATACCTAGCTTGCTTATAACTTTTCTCAACCTTCATTCTGAAGTAATAAGAAATAAAGAGGTAAAATCAAAGACTTGACTCTCATCCCCATCACTTATGAGCTGTACAATTTTGGCCAAGTTCCATAAGTTCTTTGAACCTAATTTTCTTTCTATTTAAAATAGGACTCATTATTACCAATTCATAGAATTCTTATGTTCAAAAGAGATAGTATATTAAAATGTGGTGAATGTTAGTTCCATTTCCCGAAAGGTAAAAATTACAGTGATATTAATGAAGGTCTCTATATAAAGTAAAAATGGATTAATTCCCTGTCAATCATAGTTCTATCTTCTGTAAACTCTAACTTTTCTACAATTGGCCTAAACTTTTTTCTTGTGGTCTGTGTTTCAGGGAGGCTGTAGCTCAGGGGTGGGAGAATGAAAAGATGTGGGGTATAGATGTACTCATTCTAAAACCCACCTAGCCCTATTTCATTTATTTTCTCTCTCATTCTGAGCTTTCATTTAATGCCATTAAGACAGAGATTTACCTAATGCTGTATTTCAAAGCCCACAAATGCTTTCTTCAGTTTGGAAGGTAATAAAAATGAGTGAAGTAGGCAGGGACTCAATACCAAAGCATAGGAATAGTCTTCCTTTCTATAAAAAAATTTGCTCATGCCCTGCCCCCCACCTATCCTGGTCTAGCTTTTATTTTCCAATTTTTTTCTAGACATAGGAAGAGAAAAGATTTCATTTGCCTCTGAATTCTAAGAAAAACAAGGCAAATACAATAATAAATGGCAGCTGGTGTGCAATCTCAGTATCAGAGACAATAGGGAATGGTGGAGACTGTGATAGATAGGAAACTACGTTCTGCTCTGTTTTATGTTCAGTGGGCAGCTAACACATGGCTCTAGACCATCGATGCCATGCAGAACCATAGGCTTGGTGTTACCAGAAATCTAACTTTTCAAGAGAAGCTGAAATTTTTGGTTTTTATGTGAAATACCTTGATTTTTTAGTGATGGCAACTATTCTTCCAAGTATAAAAATGCATACAAGGGCCAGCAGAGTACAGGCCTGAGAAGACACATCTGTGAGGCATATGTGGCCCTGACAAACTGACTTTGCAACCTTGATTTTAGTTTCTTCACACCGAGAAATTGAGAGAAAAGTGAGGAAACGGAGAGTATCAGGTTCCACTCAGAAAACAGATGGTACATTCAAAGTAGTATAATTTGAGGTTTTATTAAGAAAGAAACTGATTGCAAAGTGTGGGTAGGATGATGGAATACTTCAGGACCGGGGCTGGCAGCAGTGAAGTTGTCACCATCCGCATCCTGAAGGGATGAGAGAAGGGACAGTGTAGACAGCAAGCCTCTCTGAGAGATACCTTCTGCTGAGGGACACGGCCAACCCAAGCTTGACCTCCTGTTCCGGGTACCTCCCATTGACCAAACCCAGCTGGAAGCAGAGGACACGGAAGCTCATGGATGTCATGTGCGCTGCTCAGCCTCTGGGCCAGAGAGCAGGGTGGAGGGGAGTGCAGAAGAGATTTGGAGTGACAAGTAGAGACATCTGGCATAGGGAATGGAGCAACAGAT
>JAVSCE010014586.1:0-63885 GCA_032199065.1 Smutsia gigantea | reverse complement strand
TTTTACCTCTAAAATAAGATTGTAAGTTTTTTTAACATGGAATGTATTCATAGTAAGATAAATAGGAAAAGGAAATTACAAAACAGAACATACACCTTGTGTTTGTAAATACATACTTTATATGTATATGTATTTGTGCATGTACACTTATATATATGTATAAATATGTGCATTTGTATATTGATTCATTTCATTCCTATGCAAATGATGTGAAATACAAAAGTGGTTAGCTTTTGGTTAGTATCATTGTACATTTCTAATTTTTTGCATATTTTATACATATAAGTACATATACATGCATACACTTATACATATAAGTACATATGTACTTATTCCTTTTCCAAAAGCAATGCATGCTGTGTTATTAGATTGCTTGCTTTTTTTCAAGATCTGATCCCTGGCCTCAAAGAACTTACATTTATTACATTGCTTGGCTTGCACCCAGCAGAGACCCAATAGACTGGATGTAAAGTAAAAATTGCAATTTGTTATTTGAAAAACGTATTTCACAATATCCAGGTGAAAATGCAGCATTCCTAGTAATACTGAATAGTGTGAGCTGCTCTTTCTCTCTTCAGATGCTGGTGTGGTCCTGTGCATTTCACATGTGCTGAGATCATGAAATCAGCAGGCTGTGGTGATATGTGCGCCCTCCTTTTATGACTACAGTAATTCTCACCTCCCTGGGCTGAGCCAGATGGGGATGCCTCTATTCATTTAACCAAATATCTCTATTACTTTAATTTTCCCTCCTTTTGTGGCTCAAGCAGATAGCTTCATTGAGCTGCCCATGACACTGCCTGGATCTCCACCCTCCAGCACACTGAGATGCCAGCAGTTAGGCAGGGCAAAGCCTGTGGAAGATGCTCTACCATTCCTTCTAATGTGCGTGCTTTAGGACAGGCACTGCCTGACCAGAGTCTCAGATGCTGTCTGACTGCCTGATTGCCTTCAGCTTTTCCCTCCTGGTTCAGCTTAGTTCTATAAATGTAGGTGTGTCAACATTATTGTTCAACAGAAAACCTTAAAAAAATTTTTTTTTTCTTCTAAGGGTTTAAAACCCAGAAATCCCATTAAGCAGAAGGTGGCCCTCTGTGCATAGCTTGGGTCTTTGTGCCTGAAGGGCTCCCCCCATTGTACACCTGTCTTGACAGATTGGAGCCCTAGAACACTGTCTCTTAGTCACACCCTAACCAGCAGGGGGAAAGTCTGTGCCTTTTATTAAAACCTTCCTACTGGCTTGGTGTTTGGAATTCAGTTCCACCTATAAATCAACATCAGAGCATACAACCCAGCGTGTTCAGGAGCTTTGTTTAAACATCAAAGGAAGAACACAGACAAGCACTATGATAGAAATATAACTAATCACTTGCAAATACATCTTTCCTGTCAGTAGGAGCTTAACCTTTCTCTTTAATGTGACTGAGAAAGAGGGTACTTATTTCCATTCTATCTCTTTTCTTTAAAGATATATAGAATTTTTCTATGAAAAAAAGATATTTATTCTTAACGTAACACAGAAGGTAAACATTTCAGAAGTGTTCAGTTGAAGGGAGCAACAAGAAGCTGAATTCTGTAGAAATCTAAAAAGCTGTTCATCATCTCATGAAGGACAAATTACTCCTAGGAATCTATACATGCAAGAAAAAACAACTTGGGATCAAGTGGCACTAGGAAAAGAAAAGTAAAACATAATAAAAACAAGATTTATTTTAAAAAATAGGGAGAAACAGATCTTTATTTGTTTGTTGACTGGCGGTGAATGCAATTTGATGCTTTGAGGTACATTGATTGAGATCAATTTAACTTCATCCTCTGCTCCTGGCCTTATTTGTTCATGAGGGGCCTAGGAAGGATTTATTTGAGGTGCTCAGAAAATCCTTGAATCTATAAACCATTCCTTTAATTTGAATGCTACAGATTATGGATGAAAGTTTGGTCACCTGCCTGGATCAGTAGGATTAGAGACATCAAAGCAAGTAAAAATAAGAAAGACAAGCAGAGAAACAACAAACAAAAAGAACTCCATCACGGAAACCAAAGATAGTTTCAAGGGAGCTGGAAGGTTTGACTAGCAATATAGAATTCCAAAACAGATGAGCTTTGCTCCAGTGCTGTCATTGTTTCTAAATCTGGGATAAATTGTAGAGGCATAAAATCTCAGAGTCAGCATCTCTGAAAAGGGAACCTTGTGTTACCTCTGATTTGATAAATCTGTACAGTATCAGTTATCTTGATTTTCAGATGTTTATGTGCAGTAAAAATGTCTGTAGGGAGGGTGAAGGAGTGAGCTTTATATAATGTTTCGGCATTTTTATTTGTTATGGTCCTTATGTGTAAATGTGGCGCTGTTTGTTTAGATGAGAGACTGTCTATTCTAGTGATATCAGAACTGATGTTAATCTTATAGTAAAGTGAAGAGAGCAGACATGTTGAGTTTGGCAAAGCTAAGCAAGAATCCTGGACTCACTGATACATGTTGTGAAATCTCAGTCACTGTTAATGCTTACTTTAGAGTCATGAGAATTAAATGGACTCATATAGAAAGTGCCAAATGGATTTTTAACATCCCTATAAATTGTAGCCATTATTATTAATACTACCATTATTACCATTATCAAAAAATCACATGGGGGTAAATGCTTTTATGGTTATATGGATGATTTTTTAAGAATTACCAGATGTAATTGACTTTCAGTAAATTGAAAATTAAAGAACAGGACCATTTACTTTTTCTCTGATAGTGAAAGGCAGAGTTTTAAGGTGAGTTATTATTGACCAGACAAGTTTGATCTTCCATCTATGCCTGAAGTCTGGAACCAGCTCTCCACTCTCCCTTGGCTTCATACATACCAACTATAGTAAATAGAGCATGGAGATGGTCTTTCCTGACCCCCTCCCTCCATCCCCCTGTTGAACCTTTGAGAATGTACTCTGTATAGAGACTTGGCCACTGTAAGTGGATGTAGTCACATATATCAAGGTTAATAGCCACTTCCCACTGGCAAATTCTAATCCATATTGCCTATGCATCTTCATTAGAATAAAATGTAGCTGTTTGCCCATTTAAGTAAAGCATTTCCAACAACATCACAGAATTATCACACTATTAAAATGCTAATACATAGTGTTTTGAGAGAAATTGTAAGATCCTTGAGGGCAAGAATTTGTTCTATCCTTAGGTTATGTACTGCACAGAGGAGAGTGGAACACTTAATGACTTTGTTCTTAACAGCAAGCTAATTCTTTTTGTTCTGAGAAAAA
This sequence comes from Smutsia gigantea, assembly GCA_032199065.1. Lineage (NCBI taxonomy): Eukaryota > Metazoa > Chordata > Mammalia > Pholidota > Manidae > Smutsia > Smutsia gigantea. The sequence continues at coordinate 60,621 of JAVSCE010014586.1, read as the reverse complement.
AATTAAGAGTGAAAATAGCTTCCTCAGGCATCCTTCTCAGAAGGAGAAAATGGATTGGCAATTTCCAGAAATCAGGTCTGCAGGATCTTAAGACCATTACAGAGTTCTGTGACATTTAGTTGGAAGTTTCTCAAAAAAAGGGAAAATGGACAAGTTTCAGGGAATGCCCTTTTTTATACATGTGCTCTGGAAAAGAGAGAGGAGGTTAAGCCCTTTGCTAAGTAGTCCTGTCCATAGCAAACTCCCCTCTCACTTAATTGCCTGAGAATGTTTTCCCCTTTTTCTCCCTTCTGTAGGTATAGATTAGCAATTTAGTATCCAGGCTTGTTTCATGCCTAAGTATAGCATAGATAGATTAAAGATGCAGATTTGAACCTCACAAACTGGTGTAAAGAGTAACTGTAGAGTGTGTGGGATAGGAGGTGGTTTGTATAATCAAATATCTGCTGATAACAGCTATTCTACTAATGTCCTAGGTATTGGCATAATGCAGGTACAGGGCCAGCGCAGGGTGGGTGGTTGGAGGGTGAGAACAGAATTTAAGAAGAACAGGTAAACATTCTCAATTCACTAAAAAACAGTAACTAAGGACTCCTTTATTTCCACTCAACATACAACAGCATGAAAGAAAGGGCTGAATGGAATATTCTGGTTAATTCAGACTCCAAGAAGAAACAAAAGTCTGTTTAGTAGTATTTATTATATAAAAGTTAAATATACATTCAAACTTCATTAATATTTTTATAACTTCCTCTTAGGCATTTCCCTGGGCATACGCTGCTTCTGCACAGATTCTACTTGTTAAATGTCTGTATATTTCACAATATATATTGAAATATTTTATACAAAAAGATGTCCTAGTGTATCTGTTAATGATATCTGAATATACAGATAACATTTTTTACATCATTTTATTTCACATCTTTTTTACATCAATTTCCTCAGTTGATGTTTATTTCACCCCTGATTTTGTGTGCAGTGGTGGTTATTAAATCACTTCATATGAAACAGAGACCAAAGTTAGCAGAACAGCAACTCTTCCTTAGTGTTACTGTGTTGTAGGGAAAAGTCGAAGCAGCGTGCTGGTGAGCCAAAGTGCTCAAACCACACTTACATGCAGGAGCTAACCTGCCCCTGGAAGGGGTTATCACATTTGAGTAATAGATGTTGGGAAACCTTGTCTGTCTGCTCTTTCCTAAGTTCCTGTGCTCATCCAGACATGTGCCAAGTTGCTATTTCAGGTCTACATTACATTGACAAAAGTTAAATTACTGAAGAGAAAAGGCAAAAAGGTTGTCCTAATATCTGCTTTGCCCAGGCAGAAGAATCTGCAAATGAATACACTCAAGTATAGTAAACGACCCTAAATATTGTTCTTAAGCCAGTGTCCATTGCTGTCCTGGAAGGGTGAAATGTTATGGAAAACTATCTTTATGAATCATGTTAGTGGAGTTGTCTGCCTGTTTGGGTTCCCTTGACTGAGCAGTTCACAGCAGGGTTGTCAATGCCTCCTTTACCTGGTAACCAGGAAGTGGGAACTCTGAGGTTTACCCAACCTCTCACAAGTGCACACTGAACTCTGCTGGAGGTTGAGGCGGTACTTTTATAAGTGGATGCCACACAATTGCCAATTTTCTCTTTTTGTTCAGTTCCCACATTCTACTTCCTCTAGCCTATCTTAAAGTTTCCAGTATCTGGTGCGTCCAGCCCTCTTGCTTCTGGAACACCACGCATCCCAATATGAGAAAGGAGACCTGACCCTTGGCCTGTCCTTCAGTGTTGTGAAATTTCATTCCTTGGAAAACTAATGGTAACTCTGCTTTACTCATGTTTTACTGGCCCTGAAATGTGGACAGGGGATTCTTGTCCTAATAGCAGCAGCGAGATGGTGGATGATATTATTTTAGTTCAATTCACTGAAAATGAAGATTGTAGCCATTTTCCTCCTAAATTACCAATAAGCCAGCACAGCTCAACAGAATGAATAGTATTTTCTGCTTGAATCATATAGTCCAATGTTATTTTAAAAACATAATTTTGTTTCTGTATTTTTCAGATTATTATATCTGAAATGGTTGTACTAAGAAAATATAACTTGTTCCAAGACTACTTTTATGATGATAGGTATCAGGTTACCAGAGACTAGCTCTGGGTGAGTCATCTGAGGCAGATAATTGTAGGTCTAAGTAGATTCTTTCTGTTCCCAGAATCTGTCCTATAAGTGGGAGGGTGATGTGTTTCCTGTACCTACCACTCCATTGGAAAGGCGTGAGACTTAGTAATCATGCCTGTGATTCGGGCCTTATCCTCTCTTCCCTGCACCACATGGCAGAGGAAATGTGTGCTTGACTCACCATCAGGTAAAAGCACTTAGATGCTATTTCCCAGTTGGCTGGAATGTCAAACAAATCTTTGATAGTCATATATGGGGAACACAGGTGACAGCTTTTCTTCCCAACCTGATAGGACAGATCTGTTCAAAAATGCCGATCCTTCCCTTTGGCATCTGCTGTTGCTGTGCTCCTTGGATTATATTTACTACTCTCCTTTTCCCGAGCATTAGTACCTTGCCTACACGTCCCAGCCCACATAAGGTCCTCGGCCTCTCACTCTGACAAGACTATGTGTTACTCATGGAGGGTGCAAGGAACTAGGGCACATTGCTAATTATGTCTATTGAATAGTAATAGATATTGGAGGTTATATAATCAAGCTATTTATACTTAAAAATGTCATCATTTCTTACCAGTTTTCCATACTAATTGTTGTTTAGGTCCTCACAAAATGTTGACACCATAAAGAACTATTTTAACTTGATCATCTAAGTAGCCCTCAAAGCTTCAGTCTAGGTAATGGCTTAATCCAGGGACAGACTACTCCAGATCACACTGATACATAACTCACAGAAATCTGAAGGAATTTCTGACTTGCGCACTTTAATGAGTAAGGAAGTTTAACCCATTATATCTGGGAGACAAATCAATAAAATTTAAGAATGGAAAGTATATAAAGGGGTCGTATTTAAATATAGGGAGCATCCCTTCTTTCTCTGCCTATGTAGGGACATGAGCCAATGGAAAGTGAAGTGGACTTGCATTGTCAAGGTATTTTAATTGTAACTGTACCGTTTTACTAGGTCTGTTATCCTAAGTCGCCCAACATTCTGGTGTCTGGTTTTCTCTCTCGGAGTGGGGATAACCAAAATCTACATTTTAGAGACAAGTTGAAAATTGTGAAGTATAAGAAGTTGAATATCCTTTTGAGCTGTATCTCTGAGTTTTGAGGTTCTCCCCAAAATGGAAAAAAATCTATGCTTTTTTAAGACTGATAAAAATAACGTCCATCTTACAGAATGTTAAACTTCAAAGGTGACCCACATGTGGTTATGTTAGCAGCAGGTTACAAGTGTCTATTTTCGTGGGTCTGAAAGAGACTCATCAGGGAGAATACTTGGTGGAGGTGAGCAGGTTGAGAAGCTGGAGCTGAACGCATATGGATAACAAACCTTCCTAGCCCTTCCTTGTTTAGGTAACTGCTACCTAAGTGTGTTTAGGTCATGGCATTCACAACTACTTCACCCTGCTCACCCTTCCCTAATAAATATTTTTAACTGATATGGCTAATTTGATAATATTTGATAACATATTAATCTTCAATATAGAGAAGCATGTTACTAAATAACAAGATTTGACACTAATATTCAATAATATAATCTTCACAGCTTGAATAATCATATTGTTTCGTGAGAATTTCTCATGAGTCCAACTAGAACCCTTTTTTCTCACTATACTTGAGAATTCTCATCTTCTGGCATTTGGGCAGATGCATCCTGAAAGGTACATCTCTCAAAGACCTTGTTTTATCTAGAAGGTATAAAAGGATGTGTGAGTTTTTCAAGGGCTAATGAAAGTATAAAGGACATGGGAAATAGCATTGCCTCCAAAATCAAAATGGAAATTGCAAAATTGTAATCAATTTATATTGTTTAATATCTTCAAAATGTAATTTTATACCAACGAGTCAATTACAATGTAACTCGTGCCATTGTACATTTATATACATGTGCTTATATAATTTGGGATGTAAGTATATTTTAATGTCTGATGTGGGCTTCTGATACTAAGAGGGTTTGGTGCAAAGGAAGATCTTAAAATGGTCCTGCCTACAAATTCCCAATTACTGAGGGGAAAAGTTTTATTTAAGAAGAGTAGATCACATCTGTTTAGCTTTTCTACCTCCTAATGCTGTTTGATGAAGAACTATTTTCTTTAGGTTCTTAAGTTTTCTTTATTAATTTCGCTTAACCTTTTCATCCCCAGAACAAGCCCTCCCTGGCTCCAGGCCCCTTCTATTAGCATTCAGTGCTTCTGATACCTAATTACACCAGGGACATTCAAGTTTGCAAACTGTCACATCTTTAAGCATTTTCCTTTTCTTTTTAAAAAAGTATTAAACAAAATGCATCTCCTCCTAGTGGTAGCACAAGGGAAATCATAAGCTCACTGTATTACATACACCACTGTGACAGAATGTCATTTCAATTGCCTTATTAACCATATGAAAAAATATATCACAACAGTGAGAATACTTCTCAGTTATCTATATCTTCCCCCTTAGGCTATTGTCATGAGCCACTGGCATACTAAGGAGAGTGTACTAATTCAGCTGTCAGCTACCTCACCTATTAAAAAGGGGGAAAATACCAGCAACAAAATTGAAACCCATAATGTGCTGAGGAGGTCTGGATAGCTCTGTCCACTTGTAGTCCTGAATTAAACACTCTTTCAGAAATGTGCCATTTGAACTGTCAAGGAGAATGCTGCTGTCACCCGCATCTGGCACGGTGATGAAGCATTAACAGTGTTGTGAGAGCAGCTTCTGGCTGCATTTGGGGAACGTGAGACTGGACGTTCAGACTTGAAGTTTGTCAGTGGAGTGTAAATATCATTTACTTCATGTTCTTTTTATCAGAATGAGGAACTCATGAGAAAGGTATTAGAGTGTACCGATCAGGAGTCTTAGGAAAGTGAAAAAACAGTAGATTTTATGAGACCTGAACCAGTATGATGAATAAAAAATTTAAATTTGTTAGTTTTTGACTAGATTTCTGTAGGTATACTGAATTTCTAAAACTGATTTCTGAAAGACCTTGCTGTGTCACTTTAGGAAAATGCTAAAAGTTTATTAAATGATGTCCACTGTAGGTATACATTGGATTATAAATCAGTTATGGTAGGAAGAGCTATGACAACTGGTGTCCTAAGTATATATCAGACCTACTTTTTCCTAAACTATTAAAGCCATAATCTATATATAACAAAAATGACTTTTAAGCCCTAGGTGATACCTATTGGAGCAATCTTTTATATGATAAAACATGAGGCTACTAGACAAAAACACTATGCTATTCATAGTACTGCTTTAATCCACACAGAGATAATCGTTGAGTATAAATTAGCATAGCCTATCTTTTACAGATGAGTGAAATATTAAGAGTGTGTGTTCCTCATCTGTAGCCATACACTTAAGTATCTGCAGATGATTTGAACACAGGACTGACTTCAGAATCCCTGGATTTTCCTCTGTACCACTTTGGAGACAAAAATCAGTATAATGGGTTGACCTTGAATCCATGTAAAGAATTAAAGACTGACAAAACAAGTGTATTTACACAGATAATTTAAAAACTATTATATAGTTTTAAATTACTCATATATATTACAGGATATTGGAAACAAAGTCTTCCTTTTTCTTACTTTTAGGAATCCTGCAGCACTTAAATGTAAATGTTATTAACTCTATGTATTTGTTACCATTTGAATGTTTTTAATTTAACAGAGATTCTTCAAGGATGCTAGCTGAGAAAACATACCAAAGCTGTTTAATAGCTCTGATGTGGTCTTTAAAACTCATTTAAAACATAAAATGTGCAGTCTTTGATACCTACAGTGTTTACTCATGTATCCCTATCGAGGGTTTTGCCCTAGAGATTGTCTTTAGGGCCCTGACCTTTGCCACATGCCATGCCACCACTTCATAAGGTATTCTGTCCCATTGCTATTTTGCATCTTCCTCTGTTTGTCAGTTTAAATTAAAAAAAAAAAGAAGAAGAAGAATGTATTGGGCCAGTTTTTAGAATCCAAGACAAGGGACCATGAAAAGCCTGAGGATTGGCCATTTTGGGCCACATACACATCCTTCACCCAATCAGCTGCATCAAGGGGAGGGGCCTGTAGATAGGCAGATTCCTGCAGTGGGGTGTGGGCTCACTGGCACATTTAAAACTATGAAAAGCCTCCTGAGTTATGAAAATAATCTTCGTATCAATTCTTTCATAGAAAAAGACACTGAACCTCTTTACCAAGCAAATCATAATTATGTTTTAGAAATATTCTGGGCAGTGCTAGTCCTGGCACAAGATATATTCAGTGATCTTCATGGATTAAATTATTTTTGCTGGATCCTGAACTTCAGGAATATCAGTGGTTAACAGACCTATATGAGAGGTCTAAGAGTAAAGTGGATAAAATCTTGGTCTCTGGAGTCATACAGATCTGGATTTGAATACTTCATCTGCCACTTAGATGGATGCCTTTCCTAAGAGCTTAATGCCTCAGTTTCCTCATCCTTAAAAATCACAAAACACAGCCTTTCGTAAGGTTTGTGTGAGGGTATATAAAAATATTTAAAGTAATGCTTGTGAAGTACATATTACTACTGAGAAAGGCATTAAAAATAGGTTCTGGGGCATTTTGATTCTTACACCTTCAGAAAAATAAGAACAATGATAATTACAAAGCATCAGTTGCATACTTGACTTCAATTTTAAATATCCATAAAGATAGTTTAAGGAAACAAGATTAGATACTTTTTAATTCCAGCTTTGCCATTACTTGCTGACCTAGAGCAAGTCTCCTCTGAGTTGTAGTTTCTTCTTAGTTTCTGTAAAATGGTAATAAAAGAAATTGTCTTTAAAGAATAATGTGAAAGTAAAGGTAAAATATGAAAGTCATATAATATTCTAAGAAGCTCAGAGCACTTGACAAGTTGCTCTCAACACAAAGGCTAGTAATCCTGGGTCACTCTGGAGAAGTGTCTTAATTCCATCTCCCAAATCTATTACCAGCGCTTTATTCTGTGTTCTCTTCTTGCTTCTCCCAAAAGTTCATAATGGTGCTCTCTGGAGCCGTGGCTATAGGGAGAGGGTATGGGTGTGCATGTGTGTGTGCGTGCATGTGTGTGTTTAAGGAATGGTCTGTATACTCATCCTCACTGCTTGCACTTGGAGACTGTTAACAAGAATGGCTGTTTGGCTTCCCTTTCAGGCAGAGAGCAGGGGACATGCCCTAGACAAGAGCATGCACTCTCTGGGTGCCTGATTTAGAGTTTAAATGGCTGAGGTTTGAAAAAGTGAATCAGGGTGTTGAGGTGGTGATAAGATAAAATAGCAGAGTTCCTATGGGAAGTGTAAACCTGGAACTTGATGGTGAGGTGGGGCTTTCAGGTCAGGAAAACAAGAAAGAAGACAGGACTCCAGTGGGTCTCTAGAGGCAGTGCCTTCTGCTGCAGTGGGGCTTTATATCCAACTGTGTGAACATTTTGTTTCTTCATGTTCTGTGACACCATAGTTCAGGTCACAGCATCGTGTCCCACTGGTATTTCTGTTGACTCTGTTTTGTATGTTTTAGCCAGTTGGAAAAACTTTTCTGCTTTCTGCTCCTCATGTCCATCTTCACTTCTGATCTCCTGCTGTTCTCTGACTCAATAATTTACTTTCACATTCCATCTGATCTGGGAAACTTTATAGGTTTCATGGCCACAGGCCACCTTCCCATGATGGTAGTCTAACAGGTATGATCCTGAAACATCCTGGTCCTATTTTCTTATACTTGTGATACACATATTCTGAGAGTAATGCTAATATCATCTAAACTATCACAGTATCATTTGAATCCATGGCCAGTATAGGCCAAAGTTTCTCAGAGTGTCACCTACTGACTGACCAGCATTAGCATCACCTGAGAATGTTGAATCAGAAATTTGGGGCGTGGGGGAACCATGATCTGTATTTCAATAAGCCCCCCAGGTGATTCTGATACTAAGGATGGAGAACTATTGGTTTAGGTCACGGATTGAGGAGACAGACACACTCTGGCATGAGCTGAGAGATCTATCTGCTGGCCTTGATAGCCGTACTTCCTAAAACACAGTCATTGTAGTTCTTTTTTCTAAAAGCTTGTTTTTGCCTTTGAAAATTCAGTTATCTTTGGAAAGGATAGTAGATTAAGCCAACAATAATTTACAGTTGTGTATGAATTTGTTTATATCATCTTTCTCTCTCAATAGCTTTGATAGTAGCTAATTTGATAAACATCATCTGAAAGAGTGGCTAATGCAAAACAGCAACACGTCTTCCAAATCACTGAAATTTGTCACAGCATCAACTTTTAAGTCCAGTACCTTAAAAATTAGAAACAGAATTCATGGGATATTATGTTACAATAAATTTAAATTTGATTTGAATTTATTTATATTAAGGGTTATGTGAAGACACTATGTAATTGTACTTACTGCAGTCTTCAGTTCAGAAAAGCACTAGTTACACTTTTGGAAAACAGAAAACAAACTTTTTTATTGGTTTCAAGAGACTTTATAAGACAGAAACAGCCAAGGGATACAGCCAAGTTTAGCCAAAGTTTTATTGATATTAGAGTTCTTCAGTTTAGGTTGGCTAACACTGGAAATCGTGGAAATGTTTTGGAGGAAAACATATAGAAAAATCAAGTATTGGATAGGTTTTAACATAAATGTTTCTGAAATTGAACCAAGGATTCTAGTTGCTAAAGTATCAGATGGCAGAGTGCTACAGTAGAAAGCACAATGTATTAAAGGAAACACAGGCTGTCCACTGGATCTGCTGATAATGCTATGTTTGACCTTGGTAAAATCAGTTAAGTCTCTGGGCCTTAGACCTATCATCTATAAAATGAAGAGTTAGACTAGATGATCTCAAAATGCTTTTCTGAGTCAATAATTCTACTCATAACTACCATTAATCTTTGGAAGAAGTTGAAAACAACATGTATAGAGAAAAGCTAAGCCTCCAAGAAGTTAGACAACTTTCCCAAGGTTATACAGTTAGAAAATAGCAGACGTGGGATTCAAACCAGGTGTTTGATTACAGAGGCAGCCCATTTAACCCATTTGTTACTGGGCTTGTGTTGTTCTCCTATTTGAAGGAAAGTATCATTGACTGTACAAAAATCATGTAACACTTATACATTAAAATATAATCACATTTTGTGGACCTGACTTGAGAAGCTTAGAGGATTCCTATCAATTATCTAATATTTACTTATCAAGAACACTTGAATAAACATGCAGGGTGCATTTCAGTTTAACAGAAACTATTTTGAATTATTGTTGCTCACATTTTATAATGCCCTTTACATGTATGTATAGTCAAGAATTTATTGCTTCAAAGTCCTATAATTAAATACTTGGAATATATATTTATCTTTAAAAATGGCTTATTGGATAACTCTTCAGATCATTTATTAAGCCATGAGCTCACTAAAATTGGAGAATGATTCACTGAGCCATCCTCTCTGCAAAGCCAATTAAGTTTTTCCTCCAAAGATGAATACTATTATACACTGGCCACTGAATTTCATGTCAGATATCTGGACTTTAAATAGTTAGCTCTTTAAACTAGGTCTAAAAGTGGCAACTTGCAGAAAACAGAAGTATTAAGAAGTGATATTTTTCTTTTCTAATCACCTTTGGTATTTTTATTTCCTCATTTTTCTGTATAATTTTCTCACATGGGCTGTTTGAAAATGGCATCCCTTTTTTAGACTGTAAACTGACCTCATTAAACCCAGTGGTTTTGTTGGGGGATCTTTGTAGAAGCAGCCTGTATCCACTCCTTGGCCCCTGCTGATGATCTGGAAGGAGAAGGAAGCTGCTTTGGGATACACACACACACGTGCACACATGCGCATTTGCACACACACACACAGCGTCTTCATTTGCTTATTTTCATCTAGTGCCGTGGATTATGGCCTCTTAGGGAACATTACAAAACAATAAAACTTAAAGGCAACATTTCCTTTTGATTGAATGTCTGCCTTAAGCTGGGCCTGCATGTAATCCAAGAACTATTTTTCTGATATGTACAAACAAGGTTAAAACTTCCTGACCCATTAAAGAAAGTGGTGAGAATTCAGGAAATGGATGGCAACCTCTTATTTGGAAAATTTGGGCCTAAGAATAAAAGTCATTTATATTTTCTTTTTTCAAATGTCCTTGCTCTGTGACTCAATTCTGGGAGGCAAGAACTTTTCAAACTCTTTTTCCCCCAACACTCAAAATAATGAGATGAGTCCATCAGAAACAAATTAAAAAAAAAAGTGACTTGCTTTTTAGAAACAAGAGTGATTTTAAAACAGGCTCGTAGAAGGACATTTCCTGGTTTTCGACACTATGCTAAGTTTTGCAAGTTTATAAATATATTGTCTTATCATTATACCAAAAGAGAATTACATAGACATGTCTTTGAGTTGATGTGTACATCATAGTTGGTTTTCTCCCAGAGCTGAGCTAGGTGAAGTTAGGACGGAGCTGACATGGGTGGGATGGTGGATATGATGTTGAAAAGAATAATATGAAATTTACCAGTTTATCAATATCATTAGCCCATTTTAATTTCTGAGGGTGAGGGGATTTTAGGAGAAAAAGGAGTGGCCTACTCCTGAAATAGAATTCAGGGCTGTTTTCCATAACTCTCTATTCAGTGGACGGTGGCAGTGAGGCCCAGGCAGAGCACAGGCTTCCTCACTGGTACCAGTTCCTTTTGTTCTAGTCTGTCACTGGCCTCCACTCTATGTATGGGCCTTTGCTCACACAGCCAGTAAGTGGTACAGTCAAGATTTAAATCCAGCATCAGAGCTCACATTTTCATCACCGCATAATTCCTACCAGGACTAGGTAATTCACCAGGCTCTACAACTAAGTACAGAGGGAGATAAAGACTATCAATAGGGTGACCATATGATCCCGTTTGAGGAAAATCCCAATTTAAATTACTATCCCTGGATAACAATTAATAGCTGTGCCTTTCCTTTCTCAAAATTGAACCAGTTTCAACAAAATTATATTGTCAGTTTAGCATCACAATTCTCTGTTGCCCATACTTGATTTTTTTACACCAACGTATTTGATTCAAGCTAGTTTGTTTATTCAGCCAGTTATGTTTTTCTTGCTCAGCCCATATACAAAAGAATTTGATCCACAGATCAGTTAATCTCCTTCTACATCTCATGCAAGTCAAATACAAATCTATTTCCCATGTAAAAAAGAACAGGCCCCAGTGAGGAAGGTAGTGATGTGCTCTTTGAAAGTGCATGGTCAAATTATGAAGAAAAATCGTCTGGGGCTAGATGAAACAGGGGAGAGGCAAACACATTTTTAGACATGTCACAACATTTACAGTGATTTTGGGTGAAAAGAGCAGTAAATTCCAATAGACTGAGAAAATTTGCAGCACAGCCGGCCTGGAGAAAAAAGAAGTCTGTCTTCCACCAAGATCCCGGAAACTTCTGTTGTAAAAGGTCTCTTGAAATGCAAAGATGCTGTGTATTTTCTTGAGTCCTGCATTTGGTCTGTTGTTCCTTTAGGATTTTCAAATAAGTGTTTAATCCTGTAGTGGATCCCCGACAGTAGTGTAGGTTTATAAGGGTGTCTTCAGTCACCTAGTGCCCTCCGAGTGAGGATTGAGACTGACTTCTGCCATGGTGTCAGGCTTGCTTAATGGAGGTCCAGTTAATGGTAGAGTGCTGCAGGGAGGAGACCCCTTCTCTCAGCAGCCACCTTCCTTCTCCTGAGTTCTTCAATGCCCTTCCATATAAGTATGTACCTCTAGCCGTTTCTTTCACCTACTAGTTCTTCCATTTTATAACTTTGATACAGTGGTCTACTCTTTGCTCCTCTGCTTCAAAACTTGCTCATATCCAGCTTCAGGCATGACTATCATGTCTTCTTATGATACTGAAGAACCTTCAATGTAGTCGTGTTAGAGGCAGGAAAACAGGACTGACTAGAGAGACAGAGGTTTCATTTACTGTGATTTTTCTCCCCAATTACTCCAAATGCACCTGTGCACACACAAACATGTACATCGTTCAAATCCATGCAGATGGACGCACCCATGCACAGCAAGCACATAGTCATACACACAGATGCTTTAGCCACCATATCCTCTAGGGTTTCCTGTACCAATGCCACATAGAGTGATTTTCATCTATCACCAAAAGTTTTGTGTTTTCCAGCTCACTTTTCTTTAATCTTTAGGCCTAAGGTGGCAATAGAACTCTGCGGATGGAAAGAAAGAATTTGTTTTCTATATTCTCCAACTATTGACTTTATTAGATAACACAAATGTACTCCAAGTGGATTGCGAGTCGGACAGATATTTGCCTGCATCTTTGGATATTTGCAGGGACCTGAAGGGGCCAGAGTTGCTGCAACACTTGCACCACCTTGAACTGCCCGGTTCATAAAGCCCATGGTGATTTACAAACAGTATTATTTTCTCTATGTGCTATCACCTAAGGAAAGTTGACAAGCTTCTCTTGAACCAACCCAACTGTAACCTAATAATAATGATTTCAAAGATACAGCATTTGGTGAAGAAAACTGGGACTCTTGGAACCTTAAACTCATGCAAGACTGTTCTGAGCAAAACCAGTTTCTCTAGGGGTCATGGAATATTCTTTTCACTTCAGACTCATGCCCAGAGTGGGTCCCTTGCTCTTAAAACCATACCCACCAGTGGCAGACTTTTTTATAATTTTTAGATTCCTACCTATTAATAAAACAATAACAATTCCTTATATTTATATATTTTATCACAGTTTAGAAAGAAATATCGGTGTCTATTATTAACTCATTTAAGTACTTCCAGGGAGACTCTCCACAGGTGATCTCAGAAAATTGGTTGTGCACTATATTCTTTAATAAAACGGAGATCTGCATTTAACACAAAGGCAGTGAAGGCAGACTCTATCTATGGCTTGGAAGGAATCACTGTTTTCTACAACTGGGGACTGAGATTATACTGATGATGTTTTGACCTTTCTCAGTGCAAAGCAATATAACTCATCCACCTACACAGTCACAGATTTGGCTCTGTTATTTAAATTAAAAAATATATATATTCATTGATCAAATTCACTTTAGGCACTTTAACAAGGTAAGAAAGAGCAGAATTGTGACCTTTCTTCCCAGAAACTTCCTTGTCCATGGAATAAAGAGAATTTGCTCAGCAGACTTTTTGCAAGATGTTCTGTGCTGCCTAGTATAAACTGGAGCAGGGAGAAAATTCAGGAGAAAATCATGGGGTCTTGACTTGGATTGAATTTTTTTCACCCCTACGCAGACAGAACATCATCCCAGGAGAAAAAGGGAATAATCAGACCGAGCGCTTTGAACCTACCAACCGCTTAATGAATGTAAACTAATAGATTCTCAGCTATGGGAAGAGAGCATTGGAGGTCACCTGTTTTTATCCCTCATTCCCTGAAGGACTGCACTGCAACCTAGTCCTCAAAACTGGGGTATATGCTAATTCTAAGCCAAAATTTGGAATGAGCAGTATAGAATTGCTGAACCCAGATTTCTGATAGACTCAGTTTTGTAATTTTGCTAAAACCTGAAATAAAAAAAAAAAAAGGATAAGACTGCTTGGGTACATTTAAATGGGGAGATCTTATTTTCCTGAATATGAGCAAAACAGGATTATGTTTTCTGAAACAGGCCTGAGTTGATCCAGGATTTATTTGTTTCAAGAACAATTATAGTCTTTGCAGTAAAAGAATTTCAAAGCCTCTGACTGTAAAATTTACTGGATTTCAGACACATAATAACAATTCTGTGTGTTTAAATTAAATTCCCCTGAAGCATTTTAATACATTTTCTTTCCTTCATAAGGAATGATCATTTTCTCTCATTCATTCTTTTCCATGAGAATTTCCACCAAGTGTCCACTTTTATGTTATAAACCTATAATTTCTTGTGCTGTATTTTCTATCAAGTCACAGAAATAGTATCAACTGTGTTTGCAGTTTTTAACAATCTATTTTTAAATGAATTTTTTTTCTGTGTGTGGAAGAAGAGTATCAGGTCCATAATTTAGAATAAGGTTTTCCCTGGTACTAGCACTTTAACCACAAGTCTCCCAATTAATCTTTGCCCTGTTGAAGATGAAGAAACTGAAATTTATGGAAGTAAAGTTCACGTATGACATTAACCGTGGAGACAGAAGGAGATTTATTCCTGAGTTTACCACTATTTATCTCATTAAGTGGTACTGCCGTCTTGCCTTTTTAATTTTAACAGTGTGTTTACTATCTTATCAAAATTAAGCAAAAGCTCAAATTTTAGTCTTAAGATGTCAAAATCAAATAAGGTTGAAAAGTCTAGGAAAAACCCACAACAATAATACAACAATACACTTTGGATCTCTTTATGTTATAAGCAAGTGTCATTCTGAATACTCCTTTCCTTTCAGTCACATAGGGCATTGATATAATTTCTGCAGTATTACAATGGAATTACTCCTCCGAGAAATCCCATACTGTGAGAATGTATTCGAGTAATTGAGCTGGCAGATGGCCTTAATATACGAAATATATTGATACAACAACCACTTACTTTCCTGACCGATGAAGCCGATAAAAGAAGTTGTAGAACAGAGAATATATGAGGGAAAACATTCTGGCTGCTTAGACACATGCTGTGGGAGTTGGAGTCAAAATAATATAACCTACCTCATTCACTTTGATTAATTTTTTCCTCTGGTGGCATTATTTTATTCTCATCGCATTGTTCAACACTTTATTTCACTAGGTTTAGTTATTTGCCATTCTTGTTGATATGAAACCAAGACTCACATGTTCATTTTTACAGGGAACAAAGCTCCTGCAAGCCTCATTTTCCCAAGTTTATAGGTCCGTGGGGTCTCATCCATCCGCAAGCTCTACCTCGCCAGAACCTGTTCCACATGCTTTGTTTTCTGCAAGTCCATTGCCTGATGTGGGCGTTTAATGAAAATATGTTAAACGAACTGATAACCACTTATGATGGTGGCCCCTCGCTTATGACCTTTCTCAACAGGAATTACCGTCTTACATAAGAAGGCCAGCTAAATATCTTACTGTCTCCCAGAAATGGCCCTTTTTTACTAAATTAGCTATGCCACCCAAAGTTGGTATGCCAAATATATATATATATATATATATATATATATATATATATATATACCTTAATTAACCAACATCCTATGGAGGAATTGTTACTCTCAGGAAGTAATTCTAGTGATAAATGAAATGGTAAGCAAAGCATAGGTTTCAAAGCCAGAAATATCTGGATTTAAATTCCACTTCCCAGATTACTTGCCCATGTGACTAGGAAGAAGTTATTTAACCTCTCTAAGCCTCAGTTTCCTGATTCGTAGTGATAATTAGCTTTCAGAATATATCAAGATTGGATAAATATCAGGAGGGCCAGCATAGTGCCTGAAGCAGAGAGGCCTCCCTCAGACATATAACTGTTATTCCTAAATTTCACATTGCATACAGTATTGCTAGCTACTTATCTATGGGAAAGTATTAAAACTTTTATAATCAACGATTATTTATTTACTTTGAAGTGTATGAAAATAAATCCCTGCTAGACTGAAAAGTAGGATGAAACATTCAGTTTAAATGTACAAATCAGAAAAGCAGAGTTTAATAGTAAATGTTAAAATATAAAATACAAGGGTGAAATCTCCCTGGTGCCTCTCCTAATTTTGAAGAGACAGTCTGGTATTATTTAAAAGTCTTGAAGTTCCATAGAGTAAGAAGCTTGGGGACTTCTGGGCAGTGGTGAGGCAGTACAAATGAATATGAATCTGGCTAGCTTCTCCTTGGTGCATTTTTAGTCTCAGGCTCTCAGCTGTTGAAGGTCCATACAAGTTACAGTGATGTTAGGTAAGACTTGAAGAGAAGTATGTGATCTCTATTGTAAATGCCGGAAGAAATTTGAAAAAGTTGTTCCACTATGATTTGATTGACAAACAGTGTTTTTTTGTTTTGTTTTATTTTTACTCACTCATTTCTTCATCTTTGACAAATGTTACCCACTGTCTAATACATGGCATATTAAAATCAATTCTTGGAATAAAAAACCAGTTTTACCATCATGCCATTTATAGTATAATGAGGGGAGAGATTTATAATGAGGAATGTTTACTACGATAGTATGAGTGCATTAGTTTAAGAAACACAGACTTGAGTCTCATTAATTTGGCACACATTTGAAAAGGAGATAGGATTTTAATTTGGTCAAAATATAGCATTTACTGTTTGTAAACTGAGGTCAGCAAATTACAGTGGCATATTGTGATTTGGATTTCCAATTCACAATATATCTACATTAAAAAATTTCTGCTCTCTTATGGTTTTGCTGAGATTGTTATGACTTTCTAAATTCTTAGGATATTGATAAATTGTTTAATCACTGGATCAGTGGAAAGGTCAGCACAGAAGTATTATTTGGGGTCTTTTAAAAAAGTGATTTTCCGAGAAGAAGAAAGTGAAAAGGTGGCAAAGCTTTCACAAACAGAAATCACAGTGGATTATCTGTAATGGTAGTAGGAGTAATCGTCGTAGTAATAACTGATACAGACTGAGCACTTCATATTATCTTGCTCACAGCAATAAGAATATATGGATATCCTCACAATACCCCTGTAAGGTGAGCCTTACTAATTCTATGTGTACTTGGCAGGTGGTGTAATTGAGGTTTAGAGAGCATATGTTGTTTCCCCACAGCCCCCCACTAGGTGGAGGTGGCCGCCAGACCATAGACCTAGAGCTGTTGAACCCCTGGCTCTGCCTGGCAGTGAGGAGCCCCAGGGCCTCTCCAGGCTGGCATGATGCAGCCCCACTCTGTCCCCTGGGTGGATCAGACTGCCAGTGTCCTCAGGCCACAGGCCGCAGGGCCATGGGACCACCTCTGCAGCTGCACGACTGTTAATAACAAAAACATAAAATGCTCACCAGCCCTACTCATCCGACTAAGGTGGAGCCATGTGGCAGGCTTCATGCATGACATGGGTTTCCTAATTTACTTCTCAGATCAGCTCAAAAGAATATCGTTACTTTCAATTTAGACATGCGAAAAATCTAGATGTAGGGGTCTAATAAGTTGCCATGCGCCACGATTCAAATACAGGCACATTTGCTCAGGACCTGTGTTCTTCCCCCCTGCAGTTTTCAGCAAAGGTTAAAAAGTGTTGTCTTCTACCAGCAAGGGAGCTTCCTGAGTGTTCAGGAAACTCACCCACATAATCTAAACTCCGAATAAGCAGAGAACTTCATCCCTGCTGTAGTGTCCTGCAGGTCTGGAAGAAACATGTTCTGTCTGCATTTCCGTGTCTCACAGATTTACCAGAAATTTTTGAATCTCTTTTTAGGATTAAGTACTTTTCCTTACAACAATCGTTTGTTTTTCTCCTTTTCCTTCTATCTCCATTTCTCTGAGTGCGCACAAACAGCACAAACATAGAAGTGTGGTTTTTGAGATCCAAGAGTTTACTTCTTTTTATTTTCATTGTCTAATAAACAGTATTTTCTAGAATTTTTCCTTCTATGACTTAAAAAAACTAATCTTCGATTTTTTTTAGGCATCCGTCAAACTATAGGCAGTATTTTGGAGAAAGGAATTTTTAAAACCATTTTGATACAATTCTACAGTAATGGGGGTTTTGGGGACAAAGAAAATATCATATTTATTCAAAATAGCTATTTCTTCTTTATGGAAATATATTTTAAATTCTAGATTTCAGAGAACATTTTCTTAAAACGGTATGGTTCGCACCTCTTAGTGAATAGCAGATGTTGATGATGAATTTTAATCTGTCTTAGGGTTATTGTAGATATATTTTAATCACACTCGAAAAGGGAAAATAGTTCTTAGTGAGGTCTTCAATGAGACTTTTGAAAGAAGATTCTTCTGGATGGTGGAGAAAAGTGGGAGACTGCGGCAGGTTTTCATTGTGGCAACAGTGCCACCTAACGTTTGATCTGAGACTCTAAAATAAACTAAAACCTAAATTTAAATTTTGGCTCTGTATCCTACACCTCTATTCATACAAAGGATAAAATTTGAGTTTAAATGTGAGTAAAACTGAGTAAATTAACATTTTTTGCTTAAAAACCAAAAGTATATATTCCAATTCTAGTCATCTCAGTATAAAAAAATATTAATTTCCCACTTAGCCTAACAAAGAACAACAGGATTATTTATTCCAAATAGAAGCACAAAGCTGCATATCTGTCATCATACTTTATCCAAGAGAAGATTCAGGTCAAACTACCTACTATAGTAGAATCATATCATTTTTAATGGCAATTTAAAAGGGTGATGCCTCTGTGAATTAGTGAAATATTTGAGTTGTAATTCTGTATTTTACTTTTAAAATACAGACTTTGATGAGTTACTTGATATCTTGAAGTTATCAAGATGCATTTTTCCAGAAGAAATTTTAATAAATATCCAAGAATGGCAGGTAATTATTCACAGCAAGTCATATGGATACAGGTCCAAGGATTTAAGGTGAATACGAATTATTTGTTTCTGTAAGAGGATTAAACTCACCAAATTTCTCATTTTTACTAATATTCAAAGTAATACAAATATAAATATCCATCTGGCCTTTATCCAAATAGATTCTATTATTTGATTATAAAAAAAACCTGTGAATCTACCCTATGCTTTTTTTTTGATATTTCTAAGACAATTTTTAAAAATACTGCTTTATAAGACATATGTAACAAGTCACAAAAATGTACTTATGCAAACACTAAAGTTTGTTAATACAGTTGTTACATGCCCAAAGTGTAGCCACTTTGGAAGGGATGTGAAACTCACATTCAAATGACTTCAGATATTGATTCCTGAACACCTCTAATGGTTCACTAAAGTAACTCACTTCTCCTTCAGACAAAGGGTAGGACTCCAGATACATTGAGAATACGGAGCCAGTAGGATGTACTAATGGACTGGATGACATAGGGTATGAGAGAAGAGATTCTAAATATTTGATCTGAGCAACTGGAGGGATAGGGTTGCTGACACCATTAAGTGAAATGGGGACAGCTTTGCGAAGAACAGGTTTAAGGAAGGGGATCTGGAGCTCATTTGGGGCCTATTGAGTTTAAGCTGCCTGTTACCAATCTGAGTGGAGATGTCAAGTACCAGCTGTACACAGGGTCAGAGTACAGGGAGAGTTCAGAGGTATTTATATAAATTCTAGAATGTATAGATAATATTTAAAGTCACTAAACTGCAAGAAATCAAGGCAGTAAATGAAGATAGAGAAAAGGGCCAAGGACGGAGGCATGCCACATTCGCATTTAAGAGGTCAGAATGATGAGGAAGAATTAACAGAGGCATGCATGTCTCTTAGAAGGGGCTAGGCCTGCTCCATACCACCAGTCTGGCTGGAGCAAAAGAAAACCATGTAACTCATTTGACAAACACAAAAACACATTTTATGACAAGTGAAATTTTGTCCCATAGTGTGTCCAGCTTGATAAACATTTTTGTTCAGTTCAATGTAAGAAATAATAGAACATTTCAGGCAACTTGGCCAAAGCACTGACTTTATTTTATTTTTGATTTTATTGAACTATAGTTGATATACAAGATTATATTGGTTTCAAGTATGCAACATAGTGATTTGACAATTACATACATTATTAAATGCTCACACCAACAAGTGTAGTTACTATCTGTCAACATAAAAAGATGTTACAGAACTATTGACTGTATTTTCTATGCTGTACTTTCATCCTTGTGATTATATTATGATTGAGATCCTGTGCCTCTTTATCCCCTTCATCTATTTCATTCACCCACTCCATCCCTTTCCCATGGTAACCAGCAGTCACTTCTCAATATCTAAAAGTCTATTGCTGTTTTGTTCATTTTGTTTTGTTTTGTAAAATACTAATTTTAAATTGTGTGGCCTGAAATCCCTAAAAACTTCAATTGATAAAACATTGGTTTTCAGCTCATGGGAATTAAATTTGATGCATATTGAAAGTGTTCCCTTGAAACATTTGGATTATATTAAGAGAGGCAAATCCATCAGGGTTTGACTTTTACTAATTTTTTTTCAGAGGCATTTGAGCAGTATAACAATGATGCATATAGAATTTTACTGATTAGGCACATGGAAAAGGAACACAGCATACCATTTTATGATGACTTCCCAAGAACATGAGCTATATACTATACCTTGCTCCTTCACCACACAAACACTTAGAAAAATAGCTACTTCTACTCATGGATCTTGTTGCTTATGAACAAGTAAAATATTGTTTTGCACTCTGACTGTCATTAAATGGTTGACAGTTTGGGGAATGGGATGTAACAAGATGTCCATAGTTATCCAAGGCAAGTTCTTGCACTTGTACAAAATATAAATCAGTCATCCTGTAGATATCAAACTGTGTACCTGGTAAAACAAACCGGTGAGTAAATGGTATGAGCCTCCTATTTCTATAATTGGACCAGATTAGCTACATGCATTTAAAAAAGTCAGGGCATTTCGTAAAACATGGCACAGTTTTTTTTCCACACATTGGAAAAAAAGAAAAAACGGTTGAAAATTCTTTCTTCTACGTTCTGAAAAACTCACCTTGATTCAAGGAGGTAACCTAGGAAAGTATTGCGAGCAACTTAACTTTCTTCATCACATGTCATTTTAAGTAGGTGCTGAAACTGACAAAATGAGATTCCATTTGGAGGAAAAGCAAACTTGCACATTTGGCATGTAGACAGTGGAGAAGAAGAATAAAATGCAGAAAGTGATACTGTCAAAGAACATCCTAACCAAAAGGTGGACAGTTTATGAGATGACAGTGCAGCCAGACATGTGATACTGAGTCTGAAAAGGCCAATCTCATTTGGAGATACAGGTATAGAGCCATCAAGCTGTGGAGCAGGAAGATGGTAGCTCTCCCTCTAATGATGGAGAAATTCCACTTTCAGGATCCCATTTGTATATAGACATCTCATTTTACAGACAATGTACACGAATTGGAAAACAGAAGAATTGTGATGCTGTGATTGAGAGACTGACAGACAGGGATCCTGGAATAGTAGAGCAATTAAGCCTGAACGTAAAAGCCTGAGTAAGCAACAGCACAGTATGAATGTATTGCTATAAAAGCATAAAAGCTGAAGATTGTCATTAAAAGTGGGACAAAATTTTATTTTACTTCTAAATGACCATGCTGTTAGGCAACTGTCTTTCCAGAGAAATGGCTCAGCTTGTAGAGTCCTTCTGACCAAGAAACCCACTCTGACCCCAACAGCAGTAAGGAGAAAGACCATTAATAGTTCTGAGACCTGTCAAGATTCCTGGGAGACAGATCGTAGGGCCTAGCACAACCTGATAACCAGGAGAGCAAAAATAGTAATAACAGCAATAATAGCAATAAAAATAATGTAGCCTTATGTATGTACCAGGTATGGTTTTAACTACTTTGTACATATTACCTTATTTAATCTTCATACACTTTCATGTGCTATCTATTAATTTTATCCTTCTCTTGTAGACGAGAGAACTGAGGCACAGGGAGCTAGGAGGTGTCAGAGGTGGGATTCAGGCCCGTGGGCTGCTTTTACAGCCAGGGTGCCTCACGAGTAGGCTGAGCTGCTGCTCCATAAACTCACATTCTTCTCATTTGAAGGACTTCATCCTCTCCAAAAATAGTTAAGCCCTACTCCTGAAGATCTTGGAGGGTTGTTATATTCCTTTCCATAGCGGTAATCCCACCTAAGACAGAGCTGGTGTGGTGACATCAGGACATGACTCAGATTCAGGAGGAGCCTCCCCAGTGAGGCTGCAACTAAAGTCAGCTAGGCATGACTTGGTTTCAGATAATTAGGAGCAAATCATGGTAGGTTTAATTGTACATAAATTCCATAATTATGCAGCAAATCAGGTTAGTGTGGTCAGAACTTTAGTGACAACTAATTGTGAATCCTTACTGCTCCATATTTTGGGCAAGTTACTCAACTTTCTATAGCCCCAGTTTTTTCATCTATGATTTGAGGATGGTGACATTTACCTGGCCAGACTTTAAAGGTTTCAGTTAGTATGTTTATTAGAATAACTTATCATCATGCCCAACACAGAGTAGGTTCCATAACAGTGTAATGTATTAGAATTCAAGGGGGTGAGCTTAAACCTGTCTAGGTGTAACGGAACTAGCATCAACCAAAGAATCCTTAGCACACCAGGCAAGGGGGCTGTCACTTAGTAATCAAGGACCAGTCTGTATAGAGTCTGGGGTGAGAAGAGCATGCACCATATCAGAAAGATCCCTGGAGATATTAAGGTCTGAAACTAGAACAGGTCAAGAACATGACTAGAATTGTGCCCAGAACAGTGAATTAGGCCAAATTCTTTTGCTAGCAAGCACCCCCTTTCAATATGCCATCTTTTAGGTTGTCAAAGGAGCACCACTCTTATTTAACTTTTAAATAATCTTGGTCCATCTGTAGGTTTTTTCTCCTATTCATTCAGAAGAGGCTCCTGTCCATTTCTTTCACTTCGGGTTCTTGGTACAGCCTACAGGTAAAGCACAGGATATAGACTGAGGCAGACCAGGGTTTTAACACATACTAGCTTTGTTCACTTGAGGTGATTTAATCACTTTTTATCTAAAAACAGCTCAAATAGCTGCCCCAAAGGGATATTAGGAAGATTAAACAAGGTCGTACAGAGGGCTAAATATTACATGTCACCATTTAGAAGAGCAGACACATTTACAGTTCTTCAATTCCATTCTGGATTCTTAACTGTGCTTGCAGAGGGGGTGTGGGCTTAGGAGAGAGAGAAGAGTAGAGAGAAGGATTTTAAACTTAAATATCATATAAGTTTAAACACAGAATGGTTATTTTAGTATGCCTCCACACCATTTGGGTAAATATTTTGATTTAGGATGCTTTGCCCCAACTCTCAGTGCCCTGCCGTTACCCGTTTCTAAGCTGCATGGTAAGGGTGCCTTCATGTACTCCTCCTTTATGGAGGGAGGAGAAATCCAGGTTCTTCTGCAAACTTTTAAGTTTGTTTAGGTCTGTAAAGAAATATGGCTGCTCGGGGC
Organism: Smutsia gigantea; assembly: GCA_032199065.1. Lineage (NCBI taxonomy): Eukaryota > Metazoa > Chordata > Mammalia > Pholidota > Manidae > Smutsia > Smutsia gigantea. The sequence continues at coordinate 37,396 of JAVSCE010014586.1, read as the reverse complement.
TGGTCCCCAAATGTTTAGAGGTATGGAGTGATCTAGCTTTTGCTAGCCTGCTCAGCCATACGGATGCAGTCACTTCCCTTCTTTTTCTCGCATCATGCATTTTCTCTTGACTTCATAATTCTCATCAGTAACTTCTCCTTTCTTAAACAAACACATAGCTCTTTTGATCTCATGTTCTTAACTGGCCACCACCTCATTTCTTTTCTCCCCTTTCCAGTAAAACATCTGCAAAAATGAATCTCTGGTTTCTCTCTTCAGTTCCTTCCAGCCAGGCTTTGTTCCCCAAAACTCCATCGATGATTGCTATTTTCAAGATCACTCATTGGTGACCTCCATGTAGTTAAATTCAATGTTCAGTCATAAGGTTTATCTTACTGGACCCCAAAACAGCATTTTTTGACAAAAAATTTATCACCCTTCATCTGTGAAATTTTTCTTTTCATTAGGCTTCCAGAGCACCTTCTTCTCCTGATTTTTCTCCAACGTCATGAGATGCTCCTTCTCATCCTGTTTCCTCTTCATCTTCCCACCTTTTAAGTATTGAATTACACTTGGCTTGCTCAAGGACCTTCTTTTCTCCTTCTGCTTTAATCTGTTGGCTATGTCATCTAGTTCCTTGGCTTTAAATATTATCTCTATGTTGATGACTCACAGATTTGTATCTTCAACTCAGACTGCACTCCTGAAGAATAGTGTCATTGGTGTTAACCGTCTCTTTGATATCTCTTCCTCGATGTCTAATGTGCACCTCAAACTTAAAAGGTTTGAAATTAATTACTGGTCTTCTCTTCATCCCCAGACATTTATCTCCCTGTTTTCTCCTCAGCAAATGGCAGTTCTCTTCTTCTAGTTGTTCAAGCCGAACACTTTGGAGTCAATTTTCACTCTCCCCTTTCTATTACATCTCATATTCTGATCCATCAGCAAATCCTGTTAGTTTTACCTTCAACATGTCCACATCAAATCACTTACCAGGATCTAATCCCTTACCATTCATGCTTACCTGGTTCAAGCCACCTTCATTTCTTGCGTATGTTATCATACTGTCCTTCTCTTTGGTCTCTGCTTTTGCCTTTACTCCCTTCAGCCTACTCATAACACAGCAACTAGAAGGATCCCCTTAAAACATAAGTGAAATCAAGCCATTCTTCCATCAGTAACCTCTAATGACTCCCTGTTTGACCCAGAGTAAAACCCAAGTCCTCACGATAACCTTCAAAGCCCTGGAAGATCTGACCTTTTACCTTTCACTCTCCATCTCTTTTTGTCTTACCCTCAATGGCCTCCTTGAAATGTCATCTCAGAGCCTTTGCTGGTGCTGCTGATCCCACTGCGTGGAACATACTTCCTTCAGATATCTGCACTGCACACTTTTTTAGGTCTTTTAGTAATGTTCTCCTTCTATCCAGACTTTGCCAGAATACTCTTCCTAAAATTGTACATACAACACCCTTAGCCCCTTTCTTCTTTATTTTATTCCAGAGTGCTTACCACTCTTTGACATACTAAATGTTTTATTTATTAAATTTGGGTTTTTTTGCTTGCTATTATTATTTTTTATTGATTCATTTTAGTTTTTGGTCTCCATGTACTAGGATGTAAGTCCCATGAAAACAAGGATTTATTTATCGTTGCTGTTTTACTTATACATCCACAGTGTATAGAACAGTATCTGATACATAGTAATTGCTCAGTAAGTATTTCTTCAGTGAATCAAATGAATGAATAAGTAAAGAACACCCTCACAATGACTTGAACTTTTCCTCCTACATGGAATACCTTCCTTCCTGCTTATCTAACATTCTTAAAACTGCTGACGCCTCACTTCTTTCATGAAGCCCCTTTTGTCCTCTCAACTTTCTCTGTTCCCTGAAAAATAATGCTATTTTGTTTTAACACAATGCATTTTGACATTAAACTATCTCACTTCTTTGTTTTTCTATTGATAATTACATGCATATATTTTATGTGGTATGGGTTTCTCCAGACAGATCGTGCATGGAATCTACGTCATATTCCTTACCTGGTTTCCTGTCATTCTGACCCCCACCACTTCTTACAAAATTCTGCCAGAATTCAACAGGACTCAGTAAGCTCATAACGACGAATAAATAAATGAATGATCAAATTCAGTCCCAATCACTCAGGAAACATTTCAAGGAAATTGATTGTGGGGAAATTTAACCTACCCACTCTTTTGGACTCTTTATGTAGACAATAAAGATTTCATATTTAGCACTTAAAATGTATTTCCTGATTAAAATGGAGAAAGTAATATTTTCATTTTAAAGTTAAGGTAATAACTATGGCCGCAGTTCAAACTCCTTTGACATAATCCCTGGAAAAGTCTGAAAATAAGCCTTAAGGTCAGAAAAAGTATATAATATTTTCATAAACGTTGATAACCACTTCCATTTCTAGAAAAACCTGCAGTTCCAAGGTTTGTGTGCAATAAATGGCTGGGAAAACGTTTTGCCTCATTTGCATTATACAATTCACATTAAACAAACAGAAAATGAGCTACCATTACTGAAGCAGTCAATTAATTCAAGTTTGTACACTTGAGCTTTTCAAAGGTGCTTGTTCTGCCCCAGCAAAGAGCAGACAGAGATGGAAAACCCACACAGAGTGTTCAGAAACCACACATTTGACAACTGTTTTTCTAGTGGAAATGTGGAAAAGGCTGGAGAAGGCAAAAATGGAGACTCATTATATTGCAGTAGTATTAAATGACTATGGATTGGGGTAGGGTGAGATAGTTTACAAACAGGAGAGCATGTGCTGGCAAGCCACTGAGGACACCTGCGTTTTGGGTCCTGGAATGGGAGGATAAAGGAGATTCTCAGAGTGACTCTTCACATCTGGTGGTGCCATCACTGAGAGACAACCAGTGGAAGAGGCTGGAGGTTGGAGGAAAGCGTCAGCTTTGTGTTTGACATTGAAATCTGAGGTACTTTAGAGATGTCCCAGTGGATCTATCAAGGAGGAAGGCAGCCATATTTTTCAGGCTTAGTATGGTATTTATTAGCATGTAGCTTATCCTGAAGGCCATGGACATGCATGTAATTTCCTAAGGAGAGCTGAGACTGTGACAGCAGAAGGGCTAGGTCTCAGCCCTGAGGAATTCTAACATTTTTATAGACAGGTTGAGAGGTAAGAGTTCGCATAAGATGAAGGCTAAAAATGCCCACTGAATTTAAGTGATAGGGGTTATCAGTGGCTTTCATGAAATCGTTTTGTGGAATAAGGGGAATTGAGGTAGGAGTGGGTTGAAGAATGAGTAAAAGGAACAATAGAAAGAAACTATACAATGCTTCAAGAAATGTGAAGAGGAGGTAAGCTGTGAAAAAGTAGCATACGAAGGGACATCAGGGACAAGGAGGCCTTTTTCCCCCCTTTCCTCCTTCCTACCTTCCAATATAGGAGTGATTTAATCATGTTTTGCATCAACAGAAGGGGCAGTTGACTGGGCAAACCGGATTGTGAATGTATCTTGAAGAGGTCCAGAGGCACAGGACCGAAAGCATGGGTCGTGGGCTGAGTCCTAGAGAGGACAATGACCCACAGCCAAGGAGAAGGGAGGGGCAGACGGAAGCAGGCATACGAGACTAATGGCTTCTCTCTATGCTATGAAATGATAACGTTTCCCAGGTTTCCTAATCTGTACAAAACCTCTCATCACATTCTGAGCTGCTGCTGTCACTTTTCAAGCTCAAATGTGATAAAGAGAAATAGGAAAAGGGACAGAGAAAAGGTAAGGGAGAATGGTCGATGGAGCTCTTGGTTTTGTCCAGAAATTGGACCATGAAATTTAAACTGTTAAAATGAAAATCAGATGGCTTCCTTCCTTCCTCATCACATTTCACAAAATGTCTACCATGCCTAGGTAGGGTATAAATATGTTTAAATCCAGTAAAGAGGCAAAAGTTCTCCCTTGCAATGGATGTGAAATTCTTAAAATTAACCTGGGGTAGGAAGGAATGTTCTCCTAATGTAACTGTGTGTACGTTTGGGTTTCCCTGGTCTTTTCTTACAGATCTGTGAAGCTTTGCGGTAATGCCCCACAGCTTGCATGGTGCATTACAAGTAGGTTTTCTCTCAGATCCATCTCACTGCTTCCTGTAGGAATTGTATTCCAGACCACATGCATCCAACACAGAACAAAGCCAGCATACCTTCATATACGGACTACCCTGCCTTTATCACCTCCGATAATGCACCATGATGATAGTTACAGCAGTTACTACTGTCTGTGTTTGAATATGTGCTGCACTGTGCCAGACACTTTACAGACTTTTACTGTTCATTATTCTCTTAATCTTATTAGATACTGTTATGATTCTGAATTTGTAGAAGAAAATACTAAGGCTTAATAGATTTGCTGAAGAATGCAGAAAAGGAGGAAAAGGAAGACGAAGAGGAGCAGAGAAGGAGAAAGAAACAAAGACCATCCAACTGGGATTCCCACTCAGGTGTAGGTGCTTTTGGCTCTGAAACCTGTGCTCTTTCTAGAGGCACATGCGTAATGAAACCAGGAGGAAGCCTCCAGACTGGACAACTGGTCACTGACTCTCCCACTCTCAGCAGGTGGCTAGAGGGAAGAAACTTCTGAAAGGGTCAGTGAAGGAGCAACCATGTGGAGAACAGGCTCTTTTATCACAATTCACACTGGATCCCCTGCTTACTATAAAGAAGTCATTGGCATCTGCACAGTGTTCAAAACAAGTTACGGACTTAACGCCATGTTGTCTAAAACCATCGCCGTGACTTCTGTCATCAAATTCTGCACAAAGGATATTTCTTAGTTCAAGCTTGGAATAAGAATTCCTTTAAGGTTGTTGAGATTTGAATTACTCCGTGTCTGAAAATATAATTTCCCAAAGCCTTCCTCAAATATAACATAGTCACAAGCATCTGCTTTTGTTTTGTTAGTGTTCTTTCCCTCTTTAAAAAAGAAAGAACATTCTTTAGATCCCAGGAGTAGCTGTTCTTTGAGAAAAAGAGACATAGAAATTTGACACATTGTGGATTAAGGTTGGAAACATTGTAAAATAATTTAAAAATAGACAGTGCTCATTTTTCACTGAGAAACATCTGCATGTTAATAGAATTCTTCATTCAGTTTTTATATGCGGTGGCTGAAATTCTGAGCTACACCCATTCAAAAACACTGAAAATGATTTTAACCAAATTTCAAAGATCACTCACCAATGGTTGCTTGAAAAGTAACTGCAATCTCTGCATAGACATCTCCTCCTTGTATTTGTTATAGTGATTCATTCAATACATATTTACTTCATACCAACTATGAGCCATACATAGATGGCATGCATACATATATATGTGGATATAAACATGGGTGAATACTACCCCAGTGCACAGAATTTCATAGTCTAGTGGCGGAGATCAGTAACTAACAGGGCAATCTCAGGCTGCCAGGGCTAATCTGGTGCAGAATGGTGGGATGGTGAGTGTAAGAGAGGGGTCAGGAACAACTGCTCTAAGTAGAAAAGGTCAGAGCCAAGTTTCGAGTGATGAGGGGGGTAGTCAGACATAAAGAATATACAGATCTTCTAAATAAAGATAACATGAACTGTAAAAGCATAGTTCAAGGTCAGGAGGATGAACCCTGGAACTAGATCCTTAAATTTGAGTTTGTTACTTGTTAGTTGTGTGACTTTGGGCAAGTTATATACCATGCTGTGCCTCTGTTCTTCTCATCCATAAAATAGGGGTAATCATCATACCTACTGCAAAGGGTTATTGTGAGAATAAGACACTGTACGCGAAGCATTTAGAGCAGTGCCTAGCATGTCCTAAGCACCATATCATTTAATGTGTTGTGTAGAGGGGCAGGATCAAGTAGGTGCTTTCAGGTTACTGAGAAAAGCTGTGTGTGGCCTGGAGAAGTGAGTACTGTGAGGCTGAAATGGTTGACAGGAGTCAATCTGATCAAGAAAAATAAATGAAACATCAGGGGCTTGTATTTGTTTATTCCTTTAGTGTTATCGTTTTATTTCTCCAAATAAATCTTTATTAAATTGATCGAGTGAAAAAAATATTGCAGGCTAATTATGCAATTATTCCCCCTAGTGAGCTCCAAGACTTATTTCCTAGAGAGACCCCATAATTTAGAGCAAACTGGTTCATAGTGCCCTGGGCTGCCATGCTACATTCCTAGGGCCGTACACATTAACTTAGGAGATGAAGGAATACTTCTCCAGTTGAAAATGGTTTCTGCACAGGATGCAAAACTCAGGTGGTGGTTTTGCTGTTTCCATTGAGTATAATAATTCTTGCCTCAAGTGTTGTATCCCAAAGTGAGCTGAGATCCTGGCTAATCCATGGGAAGAATGTGTTTGAAGAATTATTACTGTCTCTTCCTATTCTTTTTTAGCCCAACCCAAAATGACAGGCATTCCCCCCCATCCCTTTTGCTTTAGGCCAATTTTGTTAAAATAGCTGTTCCCGAATGGTGTATTGATTGAGTCATTGTACATTCACTGCTTTGCCAGTCCGACCCTTTATTCCTCGCAGTCCATGTGCTTTTCTCAAGTAGAGGGTCCATCTGGAGGGGCAGATGAAGATTCTGGCATCCAACAGAACTAGCAACACTAGGCAGGCATTTTTAATATGCCTTACTCTCTTTTTATGACTAAGGACTCAAGTTCAAATTCCATCTTGGAAGTGAAAACCAGGATAATGAAGTATTTTATTAAGCTTAAAATTGAACACATCGCAAAATAGACTACATAGGTTCCTATAATGCTAAGCAGACAAAACTTAACCCTTCCTACCATCAGAAAATCAAGAAGGAAATTTAACAGGCACAGAGCCTACTATATGGCTCATTTGTACTAGAATCCACACTGTGGCATAATACAAAGATGGTGTACATACAGTCAGGCAGATCTGCATCCCAAATTTGGCTCCATGTCTATTAGCTGTGTCACTGGGTAAGTTGATTTCTCTCGGAATTGCTTCTTTATCTGTGAAATTGGGCTAAAAGTACTTGGGTTGTTAGATTATGTATTAAGACATGTGAAAGCAACTAGTGTGTTGTATGATACCTGTGATCGATCACTGTTCAAGGGGGTTTTTTAGTCTACAACTCAATATTGGTGACAATGAAATATTTAATAAATGCCTGTTTTGGTCCAAAACTTCCTCTCGCTTTAGGAATATCCACCTCTAATAAATCATTGGTATCTTGAAGAGTTAATAGGCTGTTACTACTACTATAATAAAAATAAAATGATGATAGATATTAATGTTATTCACCAGTTACAGTTCTTTCTCCTTCCAGGCATATAAAAAGTTTGTATTTCTTGCCACCCTTGTGGTTTAATGGGACCAGATGTTTTGCTTCTGGCCAGCAAGTTGTGGGCAAAGGTGAGGTGCATTTCTTCTGGGCTGGAGTATTTAAATGTTGACCCTTCAAAGTTCTCTTCCCTATGATACATCAACCATCAATTTCCAAGGTGGCAGTGACTCCGTTAGCCAGCATCCATGAATAACTGATGAATAAAGCTTTTCTGCCAATGGAAGTATGGCATGAATGAGAAATCAACTTTTCTTGTTTCAATGCTTAAAATAATAGGGATGATTGTTACATAGTTTAATGTAGCCTATCCTGGATGATAACATTATAAGAACAATAATAACACTTATGGAATGTTTCTGATGGGTCAGACATTTTGTATTGATGCTCCTAATCCCCTCAATAATCCTAGGATGTCTGTAGATTATTGTTATCATTCCTCTTTTATAGATAAGGAGACAGAGAGAAGCTAAGTAGCTTGTCCAAGGTGATAAAAACTTAGGAATGGCAGAGCCAGGGTTTGAACACAGGCACTTCAGCTCTGAAACCTGCACTCTAAATTATGTATGTGTTTTACTTCTTCTAGTGCAGCTTCCAAAGATGGTTTACCTAGAATCATGGAGTGGTTTGGAAAAGAGTTTAATGGAAGTCTTTATTTTCAAATCTGGTAAGGTTTGATGTCAAGTCCAGTGTACTTTGACCTTTATTAACAGGACAAGAGCCAAGGGTTTCCAAAGAACTAAGTCATTTTTTTCAGAACCAAGAATTATAGATGTAAATCTTTTCATATCCATAGTTGTATAAATTCCATAAGTCAAAAAGGGCATTTTTCTGTCTGAAGGTTTTATTGGTTTGGTTACATAGGTGACTCTACAGGCCCCTCTGAGAGATGTAGTTATCCCATTTGCTGCTATCTTTCACTGATGGTGTAATTCTGGAGATACATTACATTTTCTTACAAAGCAGTTTAGACTAAGGTTCAGCTGTTTTATTTTTACCTAGTCTCTGTTTTGTGCTCTTGGTGTTGGGTGGCTCTTTGTTTCTGTTGTTGAGGGAGGGGAGGGGCCTCCCACCTGCGCTGCCGTCCTCAGTTGGCCACCCTGAGGTTCCTTCCACCACAGCCTCAGGCTCCCCTCGCATAATGATAGACAGTGCTGGTAGCTGCCACAGGACCGGAAAAACATTCCAATTCTCCTGTCAACTGTATCTGAATTTCTTTTTTAAAACAAATTTCTAACAGATCTCACCACAGACCTCTGATTAGCCAGACGACATGTAGGTAAGACTTTGAGATCTACGACAGGGAATGAAATCGAGGGGTCTGTCAACACTCTTATTTCCTGGCTGCAACTTCTTCATTTGGATGTTTCACGAGGGCAAATCTCTAACAAAGGAACAGCAGTGAGAGCAACTGCAGAGCCCAGCACAAGGCAGAAGAGCCAGTCAGCAGCAGATGCAAGGATGACAATAGCAGAGGGGAAGCTGTGGCCTGTGAGGCATGAAGACACCCCAGGGTCAGAGCTCCCTGTGGTGGGAGTCCCCACCTGGACCCCAGTGGCTCTCTGGTCCAGATCCTTATTTCCAGATTAGCAAAAATATTTTCTGCATTTTTACAGAGAGACAGGGAAGGGAGTCCCCCATTTCTTTCCACATGCCTTTTAAAGCTACCAGTTAGAAAGTTACCACTTGTATATTATTTAAATCGCTCTAGATATCATTTAGACATTCGTGCTTCCTGTTGCACCTGAGAAAGAAGAAATATAAAATATTATTTTCTCCCATTGCTTGCTGAGGTCGAGGCTCACACTTAAATATTCCAGATGACAGGAAGCAGCATGCTCAGGTTTCTTACTAGACATTCCCTTCACCTTCCTTCGTCCTTCTCTTCCTGCTTTTGCTTCTCTCATCGTTACAGAAAGTTATTATTCAAGATTGTGACAAACTAGCTGTTTTACACCTCTACAAAAGACAGGTGGAGAGGAGATGGATTTTAATTGTTATGAAACTTAGATGAGGCACAAAGAAATGGAGATGAATTTCCTAAGTTATCTGACATGGGAATGAGCTAACAAGGGAGATTTCAAAGTTTGCTTGACTTGGTTTCCACAGAATCAAAGACATTGGGAGTTGTGAGATCCTCTAGTCAAATATCATGTCTGTCCAGATAAAGAAACTGAGGGCACACAGTTTAAATGGCTGGCTAATTAGCTGCATGGAATTAGAGCATGGAGTAAAACGTGAATTTGGGGGTCAGGATGGCCTATAACTTCCTTGGCCTTGTTTCTCATCTAAAAAGTGTACATGACACTATTTATGTACCAGGGCCTTTGTGAGAACTGGAGAATATCAGGTAGGAAATACCTCTAAAAATAGTGGCTTTACTAGATATTTATTAAATAGAGTCCCTGTATCCAATATTTGTGTATTGGGACATTGACTGTTTTTCTTGAAGATCAGAAACTCCTGACCTCTGGTGATGGCCTCTGTCAACTCAAAGATGACATTCTTTCAAATCAAAGAATCAATTTTTTTTTTTGCAGAAATTAGACCAATATTGACCTGAACATACATAGACTCTTCCTACAGAGTCAGTGAGAGATAAGAAATCCATTAACATAGTGCATTCCAAAATTAAAGCTCCTCTTTATTCTTTTTACTATTTCCTATTAACAAGGGGGGATGAAGTAAGGATAAGAAATTAATATTCCTTCCATTTACACACTGATCTCTAGTGAGAAGAGGGGCAGATGCAAGTTTTGTAGGACTGACTCTTTCATAATTTCAGAGTCTGTTTTAAGAGAAAGAATATAAAATTAGGAGTATAAAAACATCTATTCAGAATGAGAAGAGAAATTGTAACATTGTATTTTTTTAAAAGGTGATTAATATTACAAACATAAATACAGGAATTCTGACAAATTCAATATGTATAATTCTCATCAAAAAAGGAAAAAGTTGCATTTATAATTGCATATTCTGCATTACTGAAAATATTCCTTTGGCACTGGTGAGGCACCAAAGAGACCCAAACTCTCTAGAACGTGCACCTCCTTTTGTACCTACACACGTGTACTAGTGCTTGTCCTATATACAATTCCTGTTGCCATAAGGCTTCTTCACATTGTGATCTGACCTTGGGTCCTGCCCCTTCAAATCATTGTGATGAATCAGCACAGTGGAATATTTTTGGAAGACATTCCTCTACCAGGACAGGGAGCAATAACTTATCTAGAAATTGAACAGAATATGAATCAATGACTATCCCGTCCAACTCAATCTGCTGTATTCTTAACTTCATTTCACTGTGGATGAATCCTAAAATGGCCCCGGACACACAGTGCCACCAGATACGAGAGGACATTTGACCAAATAGAAGAGAGACATCTTGACCAGTTGTGGCTAGAACTTGTTCTTTGCAAAATATGTCCTTTAGACACATTTCTAGGGACCCTACTGAACCTTGGGTGCCTTATGCAAGTGGATCCCCTAAAGCTAAAATTTTACTGGCTTCCAGGGATTTAGCAAAAGTAGAAAAGACCAAGAGAGGGGTGAGAGAAATATAAGGAGATAAAGGATTGGAAAGAAAAAAATGAAATATTGTTTTTAGATCATTTCTATACAGTTCTCCCTGGAGAAAAGGAGATGGAGAAGTGGGATTTCATAACCCCCCTCCAGCTCCATATTCCCACAATAATAAATGAATACATTTATCATTTAAGTACAATGATTTTTTAAATGTACTGGAAATTATTCATTTAAATAAGATATTTTCACCTAAAAATGTAGTTTCCAAGATAAATTATGGTTTTATTTGAAAAAAAGGTATTATTTTTTGAACATCCGCAAAACTCCTTTGTAATTGTTTCTAATTGTATAGTGAAATATACACAAAATCAGGGTCATTACTTTATTACACTGTACTTTTTAACCTTAAAATGTTTAACGCAGCTTTATTTACACCCTCTTTGGCACATAATCCTTTATAAAGCTTTTTTTGTTATAAAAAATATAAAGAAAACCATAGCAAACAAATCTATAGCTAATTATTATTATGTATTGTAATATATATTACAAAGTTAATTTATATATAATATCTTATATATAATCTATTTAAAGGTGAACACTCTTGCAACCAGCACTTGTATTGTGAAGTAAAAATTTTCCAGCCACCACACAAGACCCAGTCTGCCCCCTTCATAATTAAAACCTACCCCTTCTTCCCAAAGTTAAACTATTTTCCTGACTTTTATAAATTCTCTTCCTGGGTCTCATTATATATTTATTATTCAAAATGTCCATACTTTGGTACTACTCCTAGACATTATGGTTTATTCATGCCCATTTTTGAAATCTGATGTCTCTTGAAGATAAAGATTGTCCCTCCAGCCCTTTACTTTGCTTACAATTTGTCTGTTGTAGAACTCTGGCCATTTCATCTGTGGAGTTTCCCATAACCTGCATTTTCCAGTTGCTAATATTTGTGGTGCAAATCAACATTCTCATGTCTTCTGTATTTTCTGCAGATTAGAATCCAGAGTTTTTATCAGAGTCAGGTTCAATCCCTTTAGCAAGACCATACATGTAGCATGTACTTTCATCAGGAAGGATATAGTGCCTTTTTTCTTTTTGCGTTGTTTGCAGCTATTAATGTTCATTGCCTACATCTGTTAATCACTAAGGTTACAAAATGGTGATATGTTGATACTATCATTTCTTTTCCTTTCTTTTTATTTGTTAGTTTAACCTCTTTAATAAAGAAATACCTCCTTTCATTGATTTGGTTTCCCAGTGGTGCAATTGGAAAGATAGGATAAACATTTGATTCCTTAACTTGATTCACTAATCCTAAGGAAATGAATTTGCTTCCATATCAACTTCTGGGTGACCATTTAAAAAATATCATTGTGCATTCATGGACCTAAACATATCTTAGAGGTTACAATTCACTACAATGATTATTGCTATTGAAGTTCAAATTTCTTCATATTTGGCCAGTGGAAGCCTCTTCAAATTGGCTCTTGAATGCTACTGATATGACCTTAGAGTCTTTGAAGGTTCCTTGGTATCTAGTATGATAATTTCTCTAGTCTTTTGTATATTTCCCACATCAACTCTAGAATCATTTAACTATGGAGCCCATGTTTCTTTTAGTGGAAATTGGTATTTTGAGACAATTCTCTCAAAGTTTAGAGACCATTATTCTCTAGCAGCTAGTAACTGTCAATGCCCTCTGCTACTGACCATTATTTGTAGACACTTTCAATAGAAAGATTTTAAAAGTTAAAATGTGTCATATGTTCTTATGAATACTCTCAATTCAAAATCAGAATCTATGTTATATTTCTTCTATTTCATGCCTAGAACCCTGGTTTTCAAGGACACAGGGGATGATAGAATATCCCATAATTATTCATTCCCTTTATTTCACATAATGTGTGTTACAGCATAAGAATAATAATAGTAATATTATCATCCTAATACAATTACTGATAACAGTTATTTGAGTATGTGCTTTTCGCATGTGCCTTCCTCATTCTCACCTATGTTTATGATTGTACAATTTTTTTATCATCAGAGAATATGGCATTATGGAATATCCACTCTCATTTTTACACCCTGATTCGGTCTTAGTTTTATAAGCTATATTCTGAATATTCACCCCCACCCTTACAATCTATATCTCTCTATTTATGTTGGTTGTCTAATGCTTGCTTTCTAGTACAGCCTAAGGAACATAGATACAATTCCTTGGGTCCTTATATATTAACAGTTTGTGCCCTTTATGCTTCAAAGTCAGATTTGTTGAATATAAATTTCTTGCTGCATTTTCTTTGCTTTAGTAATGCAAACAGATTACTCTGCTGTCTTCTGGCATACAGCACTGCTGCGCAAAACCCTGGTCATCTAAGTTGTATTCCTTTGATAGTCACTTACTATGGAATTTTCCCTCTTTAAAATTTAGTAATTTTATCAGGCTAGGTCCTTTGTATGTTGATCATCCTAGCATGACATTTTGGGGAGTGTAGTGTTTTCTTGTAATGTGTAGTTTTTTTTTTTCTTTCTTTCTTTCTTTTTTCCAGCAAACTGTTCTTAGATGGTTAACATTCTAGGTTTGGCTCTGTTCTGTGCTTCCGTTTCCTCCTTAAGGCATTCATTCTCATTATCCATATGATGGATGTTATTTGCCTATGTTCAATATGTATCCCTTTTTTTTCCCCAGAATATTTTGTTTTTATTCATTTCCTTATGATTTTCCTAAGTTCAGTTACTTCATTGTTGAATGTTTCTAATCCTGATTTATTTTGTCCTTCTGTGTATTTGTGGGCATGTATTTCTTATGTACTCTTATTGTTTATAGATAAGACTAACTTGTTCTTTATTATTATTTTTTATATCTTGAAGCAGCTGAGTAAGAAATTTGATCTCAATACTTTTTGTTGCTCACTCTTTTTTTTTAATTAGAAGGTGGTTTACCATAAAGCTTTTCTAACCTCACGGAGCTCTCTTTTCTGTGGTTTTAATGTAATATCCAAAAATATGGCCACATGCTTTTTGAGATTCACTGGCTCCGTTAGTCTCCCCCTCTTATCTGGATCTTTGCTTTCTTTCATCTTTATTGATTCAATCAATTCTGACGATGCTCAGCAGTTGCTCTTCCACCCAGGACCTTGTCCAGATGCTTTGTTTCTAGAGCTCACAGAGGCCCCTCTGCTCCAGCTGTCTTCAGACCTTCCTGCTGTGGGCTTCTTGTATTCCCTCATGAGTGGAGAAGGCAGAATCTCTCCCAGTGTCAGGTATTGTTCCCCCAGTGGCCCACCGTACTATCCAGCAATACCTATTTTCTGTTTTGAGGTTCTCCTTCTTTAGCATTGTCAGATGCCTGAAGCTTCCCACTGTCTCTTTCAGTACAGGTATTGATATCATACAGATCACGTAACCGGTGGTGGTTTTCCTCTAGGTATTTGTATTTTGGGGCTCCTCAAGATAGTTTGTCACCTTTGTTTCATGATAAATGTCTTGTGTTTTTGACTTCATTAACTAGTTTCTCTGTTTTGATGTGGTGATCTGTATTCTACCCCTATTACCATTTTCTACACTTTCTAACACTTAAAATCCTATTCAAAATAACATTTGCTTGTTACAACATTTCAAATATCCTCTTTGGAAAGTATTGGAAATTTGGGCATATGCAAAAGTTAACTGGCACCGCAGTGGCATTTTTATTATAGATTGTCTAAATAAGACCTCTGAAGGAAACATACATTTGAATTCATATGTTCTGATAGATTTATTTTAAACAATGAGAAAACTCATTTCATTTTTCATACTCCTATATGCGGACCAAGTGAGTTATATGCAGGAGTACCTACTGAATAAGTGGTTGGAACCATTAATGTATTGCAGTCTCTGTAAAGGGAGCCCTTGGAGATAATTCAAGGAGGCATGACTTTCACATAAATGATGACTATGTATGTTTTCCCCTGGACTTATAAAGTACTTCACCTCTGCTTAAATAAGAAAGAAATAATAGACTGTAGCTTTTTAAAGCAGAAGTCTACCAATATTCTGCCTCATGATCAAACATGATGCTCAGTAACACCAAGAAACTGGAGTGTGTGTGTGTGTGTGTGTGTGTGTGCTTGCGTGCATGTGCACATGTGCATGCGCATGCGTGCTTTTCCCCGCTTTTTCTCCAATTGCTTTATTCATATCTGTTATGGGAGAGGGCAGATATAAACACCTATCCCTGGTTTTCTGTAAATGCGTCTAATCACAAGTGACTGGCTCTTGGGGGTTCTGTCCCTTTGCAGATACCCTGGGCATGTGAAAGAGATAATCTCTTTCCCGGAAGGATATCCTGAGACAGAGCTGTGATCACCAGGCTATGGTAATTGCATGAGAAAGTTTCTTTGGCCTATTGAAAGATGGAACTTTTACTGGGTTACGGTGCTAAATCCAGCCCCACTCTCTACTACCACAAATGCACGGGCCCAATTATCAATCTATTTTCTGGCTAGGTACATGGGCTCATATTTAACTTAAGATTTGCCTGTGAAACTGCTTTACTGACAAGGAGTCACTTACTGCTGTGGCATCTTTTCACTTGATTATTAAGATTCCCTCTCGCCATTCTCCCTCGAGCTTTAATTACAGCATTGCAGCATGTTCAAAACATGCTGCCAGATTTCTTACTTGTACAGGAGACAGAACACATATTTCACATCCCCTGCAAATCCTTTATCCCGCCTATTGATTTCCTAGGCAATTCTGTATTGATTTTATCTTCATATTTCAATGCTTCCTTGGTCTTTTTCTTTCTTATTTTTCTGAGCTCTTAGAACTCTGGATTTCTCCTTGTTCTGTCAGGTCATCCAATTAGGATTTATGTGTGATCCTCTTTTGCCACTCTGAGGACTCTGTGATCCAGGCTGGAGCCCAAATATTCTTATCAGGATGACTTTTATCTCAAACCCAAACTGTCTGACTTGCTCTGATACTCTCACTACTACTTTTCACACCACGAAAGGGTGAAAAAAAACTGTAAAAGAGCCTTCCAACCTGAATGCCTCAGGGGCTGGCCTCCTCTGTTCAGACCACTCCCTACCCTCTGTGTCACTCTTTGCTTGCTATTGGTGACATAGGTTTGTGTTCTGAGTTTTGTTTGAACAAAGCCCCTGCAGTTCTGCTAGCAGCCGGGAAAGAATACAGGGCCTCATCATTCTCAGTTCTCTTCTCATAACATGTTATTGTGGGTTGGGATTTGTGAGTAGCCTGACTCCTCATGGTGAAATGAAAACACCAGGCTGCCATTGGGGCATTAGATACCATGACGTCTTCTATCAGGGGAGGCTGTGCCTAATTTGAATCCCTTAAGGGATAAAACACTTTGAGACAAAGGAGAACAGCAAATGCCACCTGTTTTGAAATTTAGGCCAGGGTACAACCTTCTCCTGAGTGAATTTCACAAGACAGAGGTCTTGCCTAAGAGAATAGATCACCAGATGCTTTAAGTCAAGGTTCACAAGAACTTGGAATTGGGGAAGAAAATTAGAATATGCTGTAGCCTCTCAAAATATATGACATCATACTTTCTGAAATATTTTGCATCTTTTATTATTTGCAGATCTTTTTATTACACTCTGAAATCTGTAAAAGCAAATAAATGAATTTTAGATCAATTCTTCCTATAATTTTTTTCAGATCTTATTTAAATCTACCACATTCCTGCTTTATTTGCCTACAGCTATTCAGTTCTGAATGAGCCCCATTGGTAGAGATATCAAGTTCATTATTGTGACTATAGAACAATTAAGATCTTGACCATAGGGAGTGAAATGCTATATTCAACTATTTACTTCTTTCACCAAAATCCATAGAATATTGTCTCTGTCTGTCCATAATCTTACCTGCTGGAGATTGGAAGATTGTGATGTAACTCCTAATTTTGTTCCAGGCAATGTTCTTTGGTTTTAAAGAATAGAAGTTTAAAACATTAGCTCCATTAGCTTAATTAAGAAGGGTGTTATGGAAATTGAAATGGTTATTAAATAAATGGAGCTAGTCGGATGCAATTAGAATACAGCTTTACATTTTCCCCTATTTAAATCCATTCTGTAAGATGAGTTCTTCCCATCTCTATCCTTGCATAGCAGGTTCTATCCATTCCCCACTCAGATCTCCTAACCTGTCACCTTCCCCTGGCTGGCCACAGCCAATGAGTGAAGGTGAGACCACCAGGTTGTGGGGCAGTTTGTGCTCCAGAGCCCCCCTGCAAGACCAGATTGAAGACTGAAATTAATCTCCAGTGGACACTGTCTTGTTTAACTTTCTTCTCCTCTCCATCCTCTTTCCCCTAATTACTTTCTTCTGAGAGCACTCACCAAAAATCAGATAAACAGGCATCCCATCCTAGCCTCTGCTTCTAGGGAACCTGACCAGAGACATCTGGATACAATTTTTTGCAGAATCCAGAGCTTATTTGCTCACTCGTAGAATAAAAATTCTGTTACCTTTTCTTCCCAAGAAGAGTTTCATTTCAGTAACTGAAAAGTCCAATCCCAACTAAAAGCCAAAACTTTGAACTTCTTTTATCCTGCTTGGGCCTGGAGACTACAGCAGGGATAAATAGATGAATTGTCTGCCTTCTTTCTTTTACTCTCTATGCTTGTGCTTATAATGGCCCCTCCCTGGTACTTGTTGGCCCTGTTTAGGTCTTCTGATCCCTCCAGGGCTGAAGCTGAAAAGAGAGAAGAGATAGGGTCAAGAAAAATCTTACTCACCTGACTCAGATGTAATTTCTCATTGCTTCTCCTTGAATATTGTAGGTGTTGATGTTTGATTCTTTATCTCTTCCATGCTTTTGTTAACTCCTCAGAGATTCATCCGTAAGAACTTTCTGACAACTGATAAGGATTCTTTCAGCTACCTGCTTATCAATCCTCCTCTAGGCCCTGGGTATTAGCTCCACTCAGCTTCTTCTTTTAGGGCTCAACACGCCCTAGGCAGATTCTTAGGTTAAATCTCTCTTCAAATGACCCTACACCTCTACCTGAGGACTGCACCTCAGCACAGTTTACACACTGGCCCCTGGCAGACATTTACTTTGGACCATCCTTGGATAGGAGAATAGCTACTTGCCATTTGAGCCCCCCTTTATTCACCAACTGGTAAGGCAGCTCTGCTTACTGCCTTTCATCTGCAAAATTTTCAGACAGGACTCTATACCAGTCATCTGTGTTCATCAGACTCCAGCAGGACACAAATCCTAAGGACACAGGTAAGGTCTTTCCAGCTCATTTCACTAGACTTGAGGTGAGGAGGAAGCACCTCCCTTCCAGTACCCTGGTAATTTTCTCAAAATATATTCTCACCATTGTGTATATGTACCACATCTTCTTTATACATTCATCTACTGATGGACACTTAGGTTGCTTCCATTTCTTGGCTATTGTAAATAGTGCTGTGATATAAACATAGGGGTGCATATGTCTTTTTCAAACTGGGCTGTTGCATTCTTAGGGTAAATTCCTAAGAGTGGGATTCCTGGGTCAAATGGTATTTCTATTTTGAGTTTTTTGAGGAACCTCCATACTGCTTTCCACATGGTTAAACTAATTTACATTCCCACCAGCAGTGCAGGAGGGTTCCCCTTTCTCCACATCCTCGCCAACATTTATTGTTGTTTGTGTTTTGGATGGTGGCCATCCTTACTAGTGTGAGGTGATATCTCACTGTGGTTTTAATTTGCATTTCTCTGATGATTAGCGATGTGGAGCATCTTTTCATGTGCCTGTTGTACATATACACAATGGAATATTATTCAGCCATAAGAAGAAAACAAATCCTACAATTTGCAACAACATGGATGGAGCTAGAGGGTATTATGCTCAGTGAAATAACCCAGGCAGAAAAAGACAACTATCAAGTGATTTCACTCATATGTGGAGTATAAGAACAAAGAAAAAAACTGAAGGAAGAAAACAGCAGCAGACTCACTGAACTCAAGAATGGACTAACAGTTACCAAAGGGAAAGGGACTGGGGAGGATGGGTGGGAAGAGGGGGACAAGGGGGAAAAAGGGGCATTACAATTAGCTGACATAATGTAGAGGGGGCACAGGGAAGGTTGTACAACTCAGAGAAGACAAGTAGTGATTCTATAGCATCTCACTATGCTGATGGACAGTGACTGTAATGGGGTAGGTGGGGGGACTTGATGAAGTGGGGAGTTTAGTAACCATAATGTTGCACATGTAATTGTAGATTAATGATACCAAAATATATATATATATTTATATATATATTCTCACCAACTTCAATACCCTCAAAGTGTGTGAGGTGCTAAGGACTAAAAATATAGTTTTTGTACCACTCCTGAAAAGTCCAGTGCTTTCCCCTAGCTTTGGATTGTGGAGCTGGTTGGCACCTAGTATCTTTGGATCCAAAAAAAAAAGTATGACAACAGAAGTGCCATTTACATATCATTTGCAATGGATAATTTATAGTCTAACTAATATCCACAATCAAGAAGCCAAGTTCAGCTAGAATTATGAAGACTAGATATGAGAAATTGAAATTGGGAACCGTTATCTTTCTCTCCCTTTTCTCTCTCAGTATTCTCTCATATTTTGTCTTGTCTACTTGTGACTACTTCCTATTCCCATATTTGACTCATAATTTGTTGCCCTCCATGATTTCTACTTGTATGTGGCATTGGCCTAACATCATCTCTACTCAAACCCTGCCCCTGAATGACTTTCACCTCTAGGTCTTGGAGTTTGAATTATTGAGATTGATAATCTGATGGGTCAATGAAAACCCAGTGGAATACTTTCTTAGTATCATTTGTTCCCTGATTCAGTCAGTTGTTTCTACCTAATCCAGGGAGAAGGAAGGCTATACGGCAATTTAGAAATGGCTCCTAAAGCCTTTTTTTCTATGGCTTAAAATCACCAAAGAAGGGGGGGGGGGAATACATCTACACATATATCTTAAAACATACCTACAAGTGTCATTTCCCAACTTTCCCTGCCCTCCAATTTTGTGCGTTACCGCTTCATAGCTTCCTAAGGCTGTATCACAAATCCATTTTTTGCTCATCATATTTACTCTGACTCTAAACCCCAACTTTAGTCCTTTGACTGAGTCTGAGCCATTCTTTATGATCCAGAACAAACATCACCTCTCTCAGAAATTGTTTCGATCCTTCAGAAAGGGCTGTGGGTCCCAGTCCCTAAAGCACTGTAAATATGCCTCTATCACCAGTAGACACCACTGTTGTCATCATCACTTTACGTATTTAAGAAATGGTTTTCCCCAATAGACTCTTTGAGGATAGTTTCCTTGTTGTGTCTTCAAAGTAACAGAGTGAATAAAGAGAGCAAGCAATAGAGGCCATGCTGCTTTAGATAGTGAATTCAGGGAAGACATCTCTGAGGATCTGGCAAGTGAGAAAACAACGCTGTGGGAAGTGAGCTGTGTGCATGTTCCAAGGAAGAGCAATTCAGGCCAAAGGAGGCGCTGGTGAAAGACCTTGCAGCAAGAGCAGCAAGGAGCCCTGTATGGTTCGAATGAAGATATGCTGTATTTATCAAAGCATGAGTTCCACTGTTCCTTTTACCAACTGCACCACAATGTAACTCAGAGGAAGCTCACCCTGCGATGGGGGTGGCTGTGAGCACCAGGGTGCTCACTGAGAAGATGAATGTTTATTATCCTGTCCTGAGACATTGATAGAATAGGTTTCAGAAATGCAACTGAACTCGTATTTCCTCTGGGCATTCTAAAAGTTTGTGTGTGTCGATAAATGCCTCTTTTGTTACTAGGGCAATAATTCAGTATATAAAATATTTTAATTATTTAGAGGTCCTTGGCTTTTCATTAAAGCTAACTTAAAAATAGGGTCTGCCCTGTCTATAGCAGAATTACAAAGACCTAGGGAAAAACATGAGTTTTAGCAGTTAGTATTTTGATTCCTGAATTAAAATTTTGGTTAAGTTCCTGGTTTTGTGTTTTATTATTTATCAAAGTATTGTCTTACCTCCTGAGTATTTTGAAGAAAAATATGAATATTAAAAAAGATTGTATTATATCACTCTCCTCCTGCTACCAGACCACTCAAACTACCTCAGCATTTGTCAGACAAAAGTAAACATACGTCTGAGGCTCAATGGATGTGCCTTAGAGGTTCTAAGTAATTTATATAAATTTTCATGTTTTGTGGGGTTTTTGAAGATAAGTGTTAAAAATGTCCGTCAGAGCGTATTTTGTATTATTTCAATGGCCCCTTCATAATTTTCACTACTATTTAATTTCAGTGACTATGTTTGCATCTATGTTTATGATCACAAAGCAGAAAAGAGTAATTTTTTGATGACCTTGGGCTAATGAGAAAGGGACAGGATGGAACATACTTAATAAGCAAATAATAATTTATGACAAGGTGAAGGTGAAATGATGTCAAGGCATAAAATAAGAATTATTTTTTTAAGTAATTGAAATTGAACAAGGGACAGGAGAATTGTGTCACCTTGAGTTCAGTATATAATCTTGGGCAGTAGCTGAATTATAGTCATGTAGCTGGAAGCAATTTATTTACGGGATGGTGCCTTCTTTAATAATGTGAAATAAATGGTCATATTTATTTTTTATTTCTAAATTCATTTACATTAAACCTATAAATTTGTTTGGCTTTTAGAGTTGTACCAAAAAATCTTGACCATAGAAAATTTATTCCTTTTATGTGTGTACATATTTAATTAATGGTTTGTGATAAAATTGGACAATTCTGAGAATCAGTTATTTTTTTTAAAGTGGGTGAGGATTTTATTCAGGTTTGATAAATACTGCAATATTGTAATACTGTAATATATGCAGTACATGGAAAATAAAGTGATATATACATATACATGCCATTCTGAATAGAAATGACTGCGCAGGTATCTCAAAAAGAAGTTCAAGGTCTCATGTAAATAGATCAGTTAACATTGTCGAAGTCACCTGCAAGTAATTGCAAAGGAATGAATTAATCCCTCCTCAAAGCATTGTGGGATGTGAATTAACTACCCCATGCCCTTTCTGTAGTCCACACCTTTTTATATGTGGATTATTCACTTTGAAAAATTAAGCATATCTAATAATTGTACTTTGATTTAAAGGTACAAAATTGTATTATGCTTCTTAGGAGTAAAAAAAGAAAATACACAGTATGACAGATTCTCTTAATGTAAATATTCTTTAACTTTCCTATCTTTGACTATTTGAAAGCAGATGACAAATAAGGGAGGGAAAAAAGAGAGATATGGGATAAAGCAGAAGGCAGGCTTTGTAATGCTAATTAGTACCTCCTAGCTTTCAGTTTTCCTGAAGTTGAAGTATTTATATGGTGATCTAACTGTCCCCACAATCCTTGGAAAACTTTAGCCTCTTAGAAGAACAGAAAATGAGTGTGGAGCCCAAACAGTGACTACCATGCTGTTCAGAATGAAGGTGGTTTATTAGAGTTTCTGCCCAGAAGCACAGAGGATTTTATCCGCTCTGACCCAGAACTCTGGAAATGAAAAGCAGCTAAAGCAAAGTGTGAGGATGCATGTATCTGGGGAGGAAATGTCAAGGTACTTGGAAAAGAATTCTCTAAGGTTAATTTGAATTTCCATGGTATGCTTTCCTTTCTAGTAATTGCTGATAGTAAGTCATTGAACATTGAGGCCTTGTGACCTTGACAGTTGAACTCTCAGTGTGGAAAAATCTGTCCAGAAACTAACTGGATGGATGGTGAGGAACAAAAAAGTCGAAATTTTTGATAAAAATATGGAATAAAAATACAAGGTAGAAAACACACACAAATTAGAGGCAAGCCAAGAAATATGAATTTGCCGGGACAATGTAAAAAAGTGAAAGTAATAATGGTTCAGATAACTAGGATGTACATGAATTTTAATTACTGATTTTTTTTATCCAAGCAGCAATATCATCAAGAAGTCAGCACCAGCATGTTATTTATGACTCCAGCTTCTTCATATTAGCCATCCAAGAAATCATTAAATAGATATGCTTTTAAATATTAAGGAATTTTTTAAAAACTTAGGTAAATTACATTATCATTAAGTCCTTAATGAGCTCCAAAATTGCAATCTAAGTTCTAGTGTTCATGACTAAAATTTTGACCCATCATCTCATTTCTCCATGATTGCTGGATCATTAACTGCCATTTAGAATTTACTTTTTTGACTCAGATAGATTTTTCATTCTAGTGCAGTTTTCTGAAAGATGACTTAATCTAGGTATCCAGCTATAATTAGTAACATGCCCAGCATTTAAGAACTTCTATTTCCACATATCTGCAAGAGCAAACTAGAGATGGAGTATAAATTCCCTAAACCATTCTCTTTCGTCAAAGCTTACTAAAATGTCTTTGGCATTTCAAGGACAGGACACGAAACAGCAAGTTGTTCCAAAGGTAAATCTTCATTTTGATTATCCTTCTCCTCTTCTTTCCTGGAATGTACTTTTTGTTTTATATACCAGTTTGAGTACTAATCACCTTTTAATTCCCCATCTTTCATGGAACAGCCCGCATGCCCTAATTGCAGTCGTGTTAACTGGCTTTCACCCTGCATTGATTACGAGTTCCCAGAGATAACAGTGTGTGCGGGTGCAAGAATAATCTCCTTGCTTCTCAAGTTAGTGCTTGTACATCTCTGCAGTCTGGCAATAACACCCACAATTTGAGTAGTGGGGGTCTAGCTGTGAACTATGAAACAGCATATGTATGACCTTCTGTTGAAAAGATAAAAATAGAGAAATTAATATTAATATAATAAAGTTTTTTCCAAGGAGAAGAAAATACTGAAACATTTTCCTGATCTGCTCTGACCCTTCCCTGGTGACAGAGAACTATGCTTAGCAATGAAATCGAGCAATTACCAGCGGATTTAGAACCTAGACCTAATAAAAGTAAAGACATGATCATTGTTAGAAAACTAGAGGAAACGGCAAAAAGGGAGGTGTTTTTGATACCAACCAACCAGGGCTGGCTGTAACTAAGCCTTTATAATCCACTCTCACAGTTTTAGCTCAGTTATTCATCAGCCCTGTCACTAAAGCAGTTGCCCACACTGGTCTCTGTGTTGCCAAACATTTCATGTCCCGGCCCTGCTCCCCTTTGCTGTTAAAGTGATCATCTTAATTCACAAATCCAGTCACATTAGTGAGGTTCATAGATGACTTCCCATTGCCTACAGAAGAAAGGGTAAGCTTCTTAGCCTGGCAAGGAAACGTCTCCTGTATTTCATCCTAGAATGATTTTCCAAGATCATTTCCCAACATACTCATCCCTCCACAAGTCTCTCACCTAATCTTGCTCTTACAGCTTTTGTCCAGTGCTCTAGATATCTGTGATAATGTGCCAATCTCATTCTTACATATCTAGGCTCATGCTGACTCTCATACCTGTCTCAGTGTTCTCTTTCCTGTCTCAGTCAGTGTGAATGTATAATCATTTGACAAGACCTAATACAAATGAAGCCTCCTTCTAATTTCTCAGGGCAATCACTGAACTTTATTTCTTCAAGACATAGCACTATGTGTATCAAATACTATAGTAGAGTTATTTCTGTTTTTTTATCCAAGAGGGCAAAGACTGTACTGCATTCTCTTATATTTCCCCTTCTGTCTCCTTAACTGGTTTAGGAGCAGGATTAGTGTCCAACTTTTTATTCCCTATCTCATAATTTAAGCATCTACAGATTATAAGAAGCATTCCATTGTGCACAGGTGGCATGAAGACTAACACAAATAAATAATGTTGGTGTCCATATGCAAAGGCACACAAAACTTTTATTTGTTTATTCATAGGTTTTCTCCAGAAATGTTTGCATTGAAATTCGAACCTATTGTTATGCTAATAATTAAATAACTGTTCATTATTATTTTTAGAAATTCTAGCGCAGTAGACAGAGCACAGCTTTGCACTCAGAAAGGTCTCACGTCAATTTTTTTTGCCAAATACTATCTATTACACATAAAGAAAATTATTAATTCTTGGATGGCACATGTGCAAAATGAAGATTAAGATATTTACCTTTCAAGGATGTTTTGAATGATTAAATAGATAAAATTGGGTTGAATGATAAGAAATTGTCAATATGCTGCCATCTTTCCCTACAGATACAGAATAGTTTTGTCATGGAAGGCAGTGTATACTGTTCTCCACAGAATACAACAGTCAGTGGCCAAGTCTTAGGCAGATGACAGATTATGGTAGTTATTGTTATTATGATGATATTTATGTGATGATTACGGCTGGGGCCTGCATTGCTGTACCCACCAATTCTCATTCAGTCTTCATGTAGCCAAGGTACATACTTTGGCTTGGCTCAGATGTACTTCAGAAATATCATAAAACTATCTGACCCATTCACAGCTTGGGCACGTAGAAGGAATCAGGTGGTTAACCTGCGATAGGTGCAAGAACTAATGGCCACAAAACCAGGTAGAAGTCTGCATTAAATTAAATCATCATTAATTGAGGTTCTTCTCTGAGCCCGTTTGTTGATAACAGGAATAAAAAGACAAGTGAGATAAAGCCCCTGCCTATAAAGAGCTTACAGTTAGCTGTTACACAACACAGCAGTGATGTGCTTGTGAAAAAATTAAAGAGAAAGATAATCAGAAGGCTGGGAGAGAGAGATTTGTTTTACTGTTGGGGTCCACATAACTCTCTAGTCTTCAGGAAGGTTCTTTTTTTTTCTATGTATGTCTTACTATTGTGGACTTTCTTATATAATTCAAACCATTCACTTTAATGGGAATCTGAACAACTTACGAGCATGGTATAGCAAAGAACTGTGGCTGGGTTTTTTTTCTTCCAGTATCTCCATCCCTTCAGTGTTCTCATTTCTTTCTCTCTTCTTTCTCTCAGTCTCTCAAGTATATCTATACACATACTGCCAAATATATATACATGTATATATGTGTGTGTGTATCTACACACACACACACACACTGCCAGGCTCCTTTCCAAATCAAAGAAGGTGCACAGATGTTAAGTAATATCTTGGCTTCTGGAAAGTGCTCCAAACCCAATAAGTAAAAGAGGCAAATATTTCACCATTGTGTTGTGACTAGTGGTTTACAGAGTCATTTGGGTGCTCAAGGAATTAGAAAAATGTATGAGGGGCTAAAGAGAAATTCAACGTAAGTAACATTTTTCCTCAATGACATGGTTTTTAATGTTGGTCCCTAAACGACATTATTTCTTGATGACATACTTTAAAAGATGTTCAAGGTCAATTGTTATTTTATTTATAAAAATTGCCTGTAAATGTTGAACAATAAAAAATCCACTTTTGTATAGGATTATAAAGATTTATTCTAAAGAGATCAATGAGGCTGTATTTCTATAAATTATCTGAAAAAAAAACCAACAGGAAAATAACTTTAACATTCACATCTTAACTGGTCTTTACCTAAGTTTTTCCTCCCTCTTTTAAGTTAGTGTAAAATGCACTAAAGAGAAGACTAGTTATTTTCAAAATGTACCTCAAATCATTATTTGCATGTATCTACCTGAGAGGCAAATCTACAATAGTTACATGCTATCAGAATACTCTATTTAAATGTGACAAATCACATCTATAACCAAAAATTCAATTAGAAATACAGATACACTGAAGAAAAACAATTTTTAAGAAACATCTATATTCTTCCCTTTGCTGTTTATGTTCAAATTCTAGCCACTCAAATTGCAAATGAGTTTCATATGAACCTGCTGTTACCAATAAGCTCCACTGAGTTTTACTACATTTCCACAATCTTACAAATGTTGTGGTAAGATGTCTTTTCATTTTCATGATAACACACTTTATGTTTTATTTAGAAATATGTCTCTTTACCCTACAGAAACAAAATAGGTCACCTTTAAAACTAGTATTTTCAGAACTCATAAATATCATTCTTCAGATTTACCCTTAAACAGATATTCTTAATACATAGTTTAGAAACAAAAGAGGTTTTGCATACTAAGGGAGTTATCTTAAAATATGTCTATAATACACCATCACTCATAGTTTAATTCTAATGATTTTTTTTTAAAAAGACCTGTAAGTTCTCCCAGAGCTTAAGGAAACAGTGCATTAACATCATGCTATAAGGAAGAGAAACCAAAAGTGAAATAAATGTCAACAAAAGTGTGAGTGACTCGTGCAAGCTGAGGACACAGGAAACAAAACCCAGCCAGACACTGAGCACGAATAGTCAGAAAACTAAGCAAATGTTCAAAGCTTTTCATTTTCCTCATTTGAAGAATTACTTTATCAGACACTTTATAGTCAGCATTTTTTTAACATAGCCAACTAGGAGGGAATTAAAATATTGAATAAAATAATGGATATTTTTATTTCTGTCAGTACTGTTCTGTGTCTACAGGAAAAATCTTAATGTCTCTAATGAAAAGCAACATGGATATATTCCTCTCTAATTTGGGATGTAGTCTCAGGAACTGTCATTACTCCCCTGAAATTCTGTTGAAACTCTTCCATGTACAGGTAGACTATTTTTTAGAATGGTTATGAGTATAATAAACCTATTGTATTTCAACAATAAGATATAAAGCAGAGTAAAAAGATAAACATGAATCAAGTTGAAAACGCAAAGAAAAAGGAAGGATTAAACACACCATAGGATATTTCCAATCATGCTTTATGTAGATTGTGGATTTTGACATCAAATGGAGATTGAGTGAAAAACATGGAATGTCAAAATGCACATTGGTTGGTTTTCAGCAACTACAAGTATTCAGACCCACTACTGGTTTAATATTCA
This sequence comes from Smutsia gigantea, assembly GCA_032199065.1. NCBI lineage: Eukaryota > Metazoa > Chordata > Mammalia > Pholidota > Manidae > Smutsia > Smutsia gigantea. The sequence goes on along the minus strand of JAVSCE010014586.1, from coordinate 9,754 downwards.
TCCTCTTTCTAGAAGATCCATTGCCCACGGTAAGAAAATACACTCTGTTTTGCTTTCTGTTAATGTTCCTCACTAAAATCTCAATTTATAGTGAAATAATTGCCTTCCCTTAGTATTTCAAAATCTGAAACCAATCTGAGATATCATAATTTGAAAGAAAATTCTCTCATTTTAAACTACAGATGGAGACATGTCACTCTAATATAAATGGTTTGTTTCTGAAAAAGTGTTGGGGTGTGTGAGTGTGTGTGTCTGTGTGTGTATATATACAACACAGCATGCAGCACAACAGGAAACATTGGTTAAGGTTCCAAATTGGACAATATTATGAAGAGTTAACTCCTATTGGCTACAAGCTATAGAATATCACGGCCAAACTGGAAGCTTAAGTTTAACAGTTTATTTTTTTTATTTCAAAATTAGCTGAAGTAGCAGACACACGAGCATATATTAGACCTTGAACAAGGATAATAGGCAAATGCAAGTATGTAGAATCTAAAGATGGAGAAGTTTAGGGTTTATGCTTCTAGTTGCTTTAGACCAAACAATGTACATTTCAAAGTTCCAAAGGCATATTTGCACAGACATTCTAATTATTAGTTCACTTTATCTTGCTGGCTCAGCGTGGTTCTCAGCTTTTTAATCACTTCTCTACTGGCACAGTTAATGTGCCTACAAGTTGTCTAGAATTTTAATATTGCTAAATTTAGTGACACAAGTTGTGATTAAATTGTGAAAAACTTGTTTAATGCAAACCCTGATTGAAAAAGAATACATGCTTATTTAAGGAAAATGTACAACTTTGCAAAAATTATATAGCGCTATATATAGTCCCACATTTAACAGCTTTACCAACCTGCAAAAAAGTTGGTTCTTGTAGAAAACTGCCAGGCTATGTAGTCTGAAATCTGGAGTCGTAATACCAGAGAGCTGTCAGTCAGCCATCCATCCATCTAATTGGCTTCTTACCATCTTTCCATCATGTTTTTTTTATAACTGGTCGCCTCTGGCTAAAATGCAAATCATGAGGAAGAGCCGTCTAGAAAAAGCTGCTGCTTTCTTAATTATCTGTCAGAGTATGGACCAGTGGACCCAGGGCCGCACTGTAGAGTTATGCTAAGCAGCAAGGCATCATGGGAATTGGAGTGACAGCTCATTTTCCTCGTGTGTTTTCTGTGTTCGAATGACAATGCAGAAATACGGGTTTTCCCACACTTTCTCTGAACACCTGGGCTATTGCTCAGGGGAGCACAAAGCTAAAACTGTCACATTTCCAGACATGGTCTTATTGCTGTCACTATGACAGGATTGTTGACAAATGCCAGCAGTCATCTCGGCATCTTGGGAAATGTCTGCCATGATTGTGTCAACAGCCTGACAGAAATTGTTAATGTTTAAACTTCTTCCACTGACAGAATCCTGTCTTGCTGACAATATTTGTCATATGAAACTCAATCTTTGTCAAACTTGCTTAAAAATTAACACTTTCTCAATTTCTCTTTTTTCTGGTTTACTGCCTAGCAGTGCAAAATATTAGCAATAAGATTTCAACAAGGTAATGTAACACAGCAATTTAGGTCTACATTCCATCCAAATCCTCCAACCCATTACTAGTTTTGGCCACTTTGTCCCTTTGACCTTTGCTACCAGAATAATTATTCAATTATGTATGTATAATACAATGGGTGTGGTGTGGGTGAGGGTTTATATATGCCTGTATATACTTTGGGAATCAAACTTGTGAATTATTCAGGAGGTACAAAATGTTATTTCTCAGTATATCGTGAAAAATTAAATTTTGCTGATTTTTAACTTATATGAAATCAATTGCAAATTCATAGATATACATTAACCAATTCTTTAACTTTATTTTATTTTACTTTTAACTTTGACTTAAAGACAAATCTGACAGGTTAAATACCTTTTGTAGGAACTCAGGAAAGAGTTGTTTCTGGGTTTTTATTTAATATGTGATTTTGTCTTATCTGGACTATAGGAATAGGCTGCATTTCTTAATTCTGATAAATCTGTTGGGAAATATTTGTCTGAACAGTGTAAAAGATATTAATTTTTTTAAAACGAACATCGTCTTTAAAACCTGCAGGTGGCTGATTTTTAAAAATATTTTTGGTGAGACACAATGCTCAGATTGCTAGAAGGCAGTTAAATCTTATCTGGCTGTACTAGAAATACCCAGTCATCCACAGGATGCGACATTTCTTAGACACGGTGCAGAAAAAAGCAATTGGCTAGCTGAATATAGTGTCCATCTGTCCCTGCAGAACAATCCTTGTCAAACTAAGACTGACAACTTGTTAATAATGACATACCTATTATTAGTTATATTATTATTAGATAGTGTACATTAACACATAAATATGGTATGCACTTATACGAGTAGGGACATATTAAAATAATTTATTATTAGAATAGCAATCTCCTAGAAAAATAGACTGTATCTAGAAGTGCTATTTACCTGAATTGCTGCCAAATATGATTTCTAGTTACTCTATAGCCAGCAAACAGGTCAGGTACTGTATCATTTGCTGAAATGAGTAGAATTCTTAATTTGCTTTTTAGTTTCAATTTTTATTCGTTGTGAGTTTCATATATAAATTTTAATTAATAGACTTTATTGTTAGAGAGATTTTAAGTTCATAACAAAATTAAGCAGAAAGCACAGATTGTTCTCATACACCACCTGTCCCCACCCAGGTGCAACCTTCCCCACAATCAATATCCCACACTAGAGTGGTACATTTGTTACAATTAAATTTTGCTGATTTTTAACTTAAATGAAATCAATTGCAAATTCATAGATAAACATTAACCAATTCTTTAACTTTATTTTATTTTACTTTTAACTTTGACTTAACCTACATTGACAAACCATTATTATATTATTTTTTCATACCATTTTAATTCAACAACACTATCATAAGTATCTCCAACAGTATAATGTGATGTCTTGGCAAAACTTGTGATGCATTAAAATGAATAATAATTATTTTAAGCTTTTGTCTATATCATAACTATTCAAATCTACTATTGTAAAAGCAGTAATTAGTACATTTTAAAACATGGTCATAGCTCTGTTCCAATAAAATTTTATTTATAGAAGTAAGAAGTGGGCTAGATTTGACTTCTAGGCTATAGTTTGCTGACTCCTGGTTTAGACCATGGGCTAAATAATTTGACAAACCCTGATTTCAGATTTCAGCTCTACTGTACACTACCTGAGGGATGCTGAGCATATTTCCAGTGTATCACTTGGTTATCTCAATTATTCCTCAAAATACCTCCTACTATTATAAGACTAGCTCATAGAGGTCAAGCCATGCCCCCGGCATTCCCAGGTAATGATAAGCAAATCTAGGATTCTAATGCAGGTCTTTCTGAACTCTTAGCTCTCTTCTTTTCTCAGTTATGATATGTTGTCTGAAATTCACAGTTATTTCTGAAATAATATTCTAGGTCAACTTTGGAGCCTTAGAAGACAGTAAGAGAGAAAAAATATTATGAGTGGGGGCAGTATTAATGATTTAGGGGAAAAGGTGCTTCTTCACCATCAGAATTGCTTCTGTTAAAACGTAGGGTTCTCTGCCTTCACTTCCACTAACATTGATCAACTCTTACTATTGGCCTGAGAAATCAGGGATAAGGTGCAAAAAGGGAAGAGGAAATGTGCCTTGTAAATAAATGGTAAATATGCAGGAATTCTACTCTCAAAAATTCAAGAACAGCATCTATGAGAGTTGATTTTATGGGTCAGTTTGACTAGGCCATGAAGTGTCCAGATATTTGGTTACACATTCTTTCTGGGTGTGTCTGTGAGGGTGGCTCTGGATGAGATTAGCATTTGAATCAATAGACTGAGTAAAGCAGATTGCCCTCCCCAGTACAAGTGGGCATTATCTAATCTGTTGAGGTCCTGAATAGAACAGGAAAGAGGAAGGGAGAATTTGTCTCTAGTCTGACTGATTTTGAGCTGGGACATAGGTTCTCTGTGATCAGACTAGAATTTACATAGGCTTTCCTGGTTCTCAGATCTTCGGACTTGGACTGGAACCACACCACCAGCTCTCCAGGGTCTCCGGATCACAACTGGCAAAATGTAGTACTTCTCAGCCTCCATAGTCACATGAGCCAATTCCTTATAATAATCTCTGCATATATATACATATATAAAATCTCTCATTGGTTCCATTTCTCTGGAGAAAACCTGACTGATACAGCGGTATCATAATCTCCCTTCTAAGTGCATTGTGACTAGACATTCCTCCAGCCTGGGCCACGGGGACTGTCTTAATCTCATGGAACTGCACACCCAGCTTCTCTTCCTGGCTCAGTTGGAAGGCGCATCATTTCCTGTTGAGCACAGACTCAGACAGACTCTGTAGGAACTGACCTCTGGTATCTCAGAGTGTGACCTACTTGGGCATAGTGTTATTGCAGGTATAATTAGTTAGGATGAGGTCATCTTGGAGTAAAGTGGGCCCTAGCCAATGTGACAGCTTTCTTTACAAGGATGCAACAGTGGAGGCGGAGACTGGAGTGATGCGTCTTTCAGGGAAAGCCAAGGAAGTCCAAGTATTACAACCAAAAACCGTAAGCTTGGAGAAGGAAAGATTCTCCTTTATAGGTTTCAGAGGATGCATGACCCAGCCAACACCTTGATTTCAAGCTTTTAGCTTCCAGAATTGTAAGACAATATTTGTTTGCTGTTTCAAGCTGCATATTTTTTGGTACTTTATTACAGCAGCCTTAGGTAACAGATAAAGAAGCATTAGAGTATAGGAGTAAGAGGTCTAATTTTAGAGCCTCATAAGTATAAGTCTGGATTAAATGCTCAGTTCTGTCTTGTACTTTCATAATTTTTATTTCCTCATCTATGTTATGAGAATTCCTCCCAATCAGAACCTTCCTCTCAGACTTACACAAGAGGACAGTACCAACACACAGCCAGTGCTAGCATGTTCCCCACACATCCTAGTGGCTTCACTGGATCTAGGTTGGCAGCCAAAGCTGTGTGGGTGTTAGGAGGATTCCAGCCTCCTCCAGAGTATAGCCACGAGTGCCCCAAAAAACACAGAAGCCAAAATGAAGTATTTTTTCAACTTGCTCATGATTTTTCAAGACAATAAGATAGGAAGTTCTTCTGCTTAGGAATCTTATCCTTTAAAGATTGTGTTTGGGGTCACTTACATTGTGACTATATTATTTTCCAAATCCAAACCAAGGACATGTGTTTGTGAAGTGTAAGGGAGACAGTGGGGCTGAATATCTGGACTCAGGACTGCTTTGTCCTTTTGGAGTGCATGGCACTGCATAGACGGACCTGTGGCTTGGACACCAGAGATTCATCCAGACACTCAGAAGGAACATTTGTTCTCTGTATAGACTACAAATGTTATAACACCAGCAGAGTCCACTCTGTGTAGGTTAGGCAGGCTAATATGCCAAGGAAATCAACGAAGTCATGTTTCTATATACTAGCTGCAGGAACAGGTGACTGACTATAATGTTCGCCTCTTCCTTGGTCAATGAGTTTTATCTCTCTTTCACTTCTCAGTTACTATATAATGTGCTAAATAGAAAACCACTTATTTTCAAAATGAACCTCAACTAGTTGTTATTTCAATATGTCTACCTGAGGCACAGACCTATAAGAGGTGTGTAGGGAGAATTAAACACCTTTTTTTAATAACAGTCTCTGAAAGGAAGATGTCCTACAAACACAGAATACTGTTTTTATACAGGCAAAGCTAAACTGTATGGAAAATGTCAGAAATGAGGCCAGGAGGGTTCCATGCTAAGTAGGATCCTGAAATTTCTCCCAGACTTCATAGAAAGGCCACTTGAATCTATAAAGTAATCTAATATTGGTGCAAAGCAAAAAGGAGGAAAAAATACTACTGTATCTGAGAGGACAGAAAACATTACATTTAAAGGATCTGCAGATGTCAAAATTGGATTTAGATTCCACTTTAGTAACAAACTCTGATACTTTTAAAGCCTATAATTATTTTATAACTAAAAGTATTGTTGAATTTAAGATAACTGTGATGCAGAGTATGGAAAAGAGAATGGAAGGACTGAGTTAATAAGGTGACAATGAAGGTTAATAAATTATTATTCAGGTTTTCAGATAATTGGCATCATTTGGGAGTAGAAAAAAGGAATGAAGCTGGAGAGAGATGAACTAGTGTAGCAGAACACGTAACAAATGATCCATTTAATACCAATTATCATGCTATTTTGCCATTACTTCTCAGTTTTATTAAATATCTTGATATCCTTTGGGAAAATGTGTCATACAAATGACAAAATGAGATTAATTGTAATAAACAAAAAAAAAACCACTTTTGAAACCAAACCTCACTTACTAAGGCAGGTTTTAAATAAAACTAGCAATTTGTGGTTTATAGTTAGACAAACTTTGGCAAAGCATCACGTTTCTGTAAAAGTATTATTTCCTTTTTGTTCTTTAATGTATATTTGACTGACAATTTAGATGTTTATTTAGTTTTAGTATGTAACTCTCCTTATTCCTTAAAGGGTCTGATCTGGTTTTTGATGTTACTGTAGGTGATCTCTTTAACCAAGAATGGTGAAAACATGAATATTTGTTCTAGTATTTTCTATTATTTTGCTTTTTCTAGTATTTTACTAGAAGCTACCTACACATTTAAATGCATTATGAAAATCCTAGCTCTTGAGTAATCTCTTCCCTAAAAAGACAGATATTAAACATTTTTAAATATAAGATATCATTTTTGAATCTTTCTTGATGATTTCTCTTACTTTCGACTAAATTAAGCTAAATTTTTCCAGTGAATTGGACCTTAGCTTTCCATCCCAGTAGAGAAGGCCAACTGAAAAGTTTGTGACACAATCTTATTAGCATTTGCAAGGCTAGAGATTAGGCACAGGCCGGTAATCTATTTCTTGACATTTATTTCAAGAGTGAAGGAAGCAAATCAGCATAATTGTTTTGGCATGACATGGACACTGATAATCAGTTGAGCCCCTAAACACACAACTCTTGCTTTTAAGATTTGGGGATCATGCTTTTTAGGGAACTTCAAGAAAGGAGACTGGAAATCCCATCAACTGAAAAGATTTGTAAAACTGTATTGCATTCAATCCCTACCCATGCTAATTCTACAGTTTTATAGAATGGGAGTTTCTGCCGTGATTAAGGAGGAAGTTATTGCTTGACCTAAACTATACTTGGGTGTCTGAACTTCATGGAAAAAGAGAGTTCTTGACAGCCCCAATAGGCTACTTCTCTACCCCACTCATTGTATAAATATCACCTGCAACAGCCTTTTCATTAGAGTGAAGTCATATTAAGGTCACTTCATTAGATAAGCCCAGCCTTCCCAAGGCTCTGAATGACCCCATTGCAGGAAAGATGTATGTCAGAAGGTGGGAAGTGCTGGAACTCTGCACAGAGTCTGGCATATAACAGATATTCAGTAAGTATCTAGGAATTATGGAGAGAAGGAAAGACCCAAAAAGGAAGTATTCAATGTCCATTAGAGAAGGTTCTCTATTCCACACAATGTTTTCTGTTTGAATGTTCATTAGGCGGCTTTAATTTTCACATCGATTTATTTGAATCTGTTTTATCCTTTAAATTAGGATTAAGAAATCTTTAAGAACAGAAATTATTGTATTATATGTAATTCTCTATGATCCCTCAGATGGGTAACCATGCTCATAAATAGCAGTATCTAAATAAATCTTAGAGGAGAAGGATGGCTATAGTCTGATTGTTTCCCCCTGAAATTAGATGTTGAAACCCTAATGCCCAATGTGATAGTATTAGAAAGTGGGGCCTTTGGGATGTGCTTAGGTCATGAAGATGGAGTCCTCATGAATAAATTAGTACTTTCATAAAAGAGATCTCACAGAGCTCCCTCCTCTTCTGCCCTGTGCGAATACATTGAGAATCTGTGACCCTGAGGAGGGCTCTCACCTAACCATGCTGGCCAAAGATTTCTATTGTTAATAAGCTATAAGCAATCTGGGATATTTTGTTGTAGCAGCCTGAATGGACTACGACAGTCATCACAAGAGCTAATGTTTGAGTTCTTTCTGATCCTGAAGAAGATGGTAATGATAAGGATGGCAGAGATTGGGACAAATTGCATAAATTAACTGTGATAATAATTCCTTATTTTGCCATAGATAGGTAAACCATTCAAACTGTGAGAGGTGTTATCTTTTTTTTTTAATATAATTTATTTTATTATCATTAATTTACAATTACATGTGCAATATTACGATTATTAAACTACCCCTTCATCAGGTCCCCCCCACCAACCCCATTACAGTCACTGTCCATCAGCGTAGTGAGATGCTATAGAATCACTACTTGTCTTCTCTGAGTTGTACTGCCCTCCCCGTGCCCCCCAACATTACATCTGCTAATCGTAATGCCCCTTTTTCCCTCTTATCCCTCCCTTCCCGCCCATTTTCCCCAGTCCCTTTCCCTTTGGTAACTATTAGTCCGTTCTTGGGTTCTGTGAGTCTGCTGCTGTTTTGTTCCTTCAGTTTTTTTCTTTGTTCTTATACTCCACATATGAGTGAAATCATTTGATACTTGTCTTTTCGGCTTGGCTTATTTCACTGAGCATAATACCCTCTAGCTCCATCCATGTTGTTGCAAATGGTAGGATTTGTTTTCTTCTTATGGCTGAATAATATTCCATTGTGTATATGTACCACATCTTCTTTATCCATTCATCTATCGATGGACACTTAGGTTGCTTCCATTTCTGGCTATTGTAAATAGTGCTGCAATAAACATAGGGGTGCATCTGTCCTTTTCAAATTGGGCTGCAGCATTCTTAGGGTAAATTCCTAGGAGTGGAATTCCTGGGTCAAATGGTATTTCTATTTTGAGTTTTTTGAGGAACCTCCATACTGCTTTCCACAATGGTTGAACTAATTTGCATTCCCACCAGCAGTGTAGGAGGGTTCCCCTTTTCTCCACATCCTCGCCAACATTTGTTGTTGTTTGTGTTTTGGATGTTGGCCATCCTCACTGGTGTGAGGTGATATCTCATTGTGGTTTTAATCTGCATTTCTCTGATGATTAGCGATGTGGAGCATCTTTTCATGTGCCTGTTGGCCATCTGAAATTCTTCTTTTGAGAAGTGTCTATTCATGTCCTCTGCCCATTTCTTAATTGGATTATTTGCTTTCTGTTTGTTAAGGTGCATGAGTTCTTTATATATTTTGGATGTCAACCATTTATCAGATATATTTTTTATGAATATATTCTCCCATACTGTAGGATGTCTTTTTGTTCTACTGATGGTGTCCTTTGCTGTACAGAAGCTTTTCAGCTTGATATAGTCCCACTTGTTCATTTTTGCTTTTGTTTCCCTTGCCCGGGGAGATATGTTCATGAAGAAGTTGCTCATGTTTATGTCCAAGAGATTTTTGCCCATGTTTTTTTCTAAGAGTTTTATGGTTTCATGACTTACATTCAAGTCTTTGACCCACCTTGAGTTTACCTTTGTGTATGGGGCTAGACAGTAGTCCAGTTTCATTCTCTTACATGTAGCTGTCCAGTTTTTCCAACACCAGCTGCTGAAGAGGCTGTCATCTCCCCCATTGTATATCCAAGGCTCCTTTATCAAATATTAATTGACTGTATATGTTTGGGTTAATGTTTGGATTTTCTATTCTATTCCACTGGTCTGTGGGTCTGTTTTTTGTGCCAGTACCAAATTGTCTT